>RHLO01000482.1:0-137632 GCA_003719415.1 Aspergillus olivimuriae | reverse complement strand
CTACTCCCCCCTCCATTACCTACCATCCCCACCCCGCAGTTCCCGGTCTCGGCCTCGCCATGAATGTCCTCTCCGAAACTGAATGTAAATCGATTATCGCCGCCGGCGAGTCAGTCAACTTTTTGCCCGACGCGCCCCTCCGCGAGGACGGCGACATGAGCATCCTCGCCCACAACTTCTACTGGGTTGTTGACACCGCCTTCCACGACACCCTTTGGCAACGCATCTCCCCATACGTTCCGCAAACAATCAACGGACGGAAAGTTCGGGGTATCAACCGTCGGTTCCGCGTGTACCGCTACGTCCCGGGTGCTGAGTACCGCTGCCACATTGACGGGGCATGGCCGCCCTCCGGCATCCTGCCGGATGACACGTACGTATATGACTCGTCGCCGGAGGATAACCGCCAGAGCTCCATGTACACGTTCCTCCTGTATCTCAACGATGAGTTTGAGGGGGGCGAAACGACATTCTTCATGCCGGCTGCGCGGGAGGGAACGCTGAATGCGTACCCTGTGCGGCCGGTGATGGGGTCTGTGGCCATCTTCCCACATGGCGAGGCGAACGGGGCGCTGTTGCATGAGGGGACAGGCGTTCGGAAGGGCGCCAAGTACATCATCCGGACGGATGTAGAGTACGATGTGAAGCCGAGTGAGTGATGAGACATATATCTACACGGAAATTTGGATATATAGATAGAGGATTTTGGATTTGAGGAATGGTAGAAAAGTGTTAGAGGTAAGTCCTATACAATCGAGAAAGGCACCTCTCTACGTGCCATGCGTCCACGGAGGCAATTTTATGCCGAAGAATGCAATCTCTGTCAGTTTCACATGGACCTGATGCGGTCGAGTCAGTACACCATGAGACTACATAGTAGGCGTCGGAGCGCTTTCATTTTTGAAGATCAGTGTAAATCCCGTTTGACAGTGTATCCTTTGGGGCGAAAAGCATCCAAACCACTGCAGCCACTTCTGTAACGTCTGGTTGATTCCAACCCGGCAAGATATCCGCCGTGGACAGCGCAAAATAACACCCAAGAGACAGAATAAAATAGCCCGCCAATATATTCAGCGAGGAAAATGATGTCACTCTCGCCTGAGGCATCAACGAGCCTGGTGGGTCATATAGATCTTCCTTTTCCTACCTCACCATGCGCGCATCGTGATGTGATGCACCCGCAGACCCATGGAATGTGCCCATCAATCTAGGCAGATTCTCATGAAAGATTCCACTAGAACAGCCATTGATGTATCTACACCAGGGCAAACTACATTGCCAGTAGCATTCCAGATGATGTCATTCCCGTAGCTGCCGACATACGCACCAGGTATAGAAGCCTCCCAAGTCCTCTCAATATCCTACATTTCTGTGCATTTCCCCCTACTGGACAATCTCAATCCAATTTCACTAACCAAGTTAAACAGCCGCAACAATGGCCCTCCCGCGTCAACTTCTCCGTCGCCCTATCTCCCATGCTATCGCCCCCTCTCTGCGTCCTACGCAACCCATCTCCAGGCGCTGCTACGCCTCAGCCGCACGACACGGGGGCGAAGCATCCTCAAGCAACCTACCATGGTAAGAAGCTCACGCTGCCGTGTATTTCCGCGTGCAAAAAAAGCAACTAACTCAGACCAGGGCAATCGGCTCAGCAACCCTCCTCGCAGCGGGCCTATACTTCGTGCGACAAACTCGTCCGGAAAAGACATCGCATCATAGTGCACATCACGAAGCTGACACCGCGGCGCCAGAGCCTGACCGTGATGCAGAGCAGAAGACAACAGGGACCGACTCTGCAGCGAAATCAGTTGTGAGCGAACCCCGGCTTCTTACCCAATCTCCCGCATTTATCGAATTCCCCAACCCATGTATAATTTTCAACGGAATGGGCGAGTGTGGGTTGACTAACAGAACTGCCAGGGCTCGTCGTCCGAGGTACCTGAAAACCCGGGCCGAACGACTGTGGAGACCGATCGAGGTCGGTCGGATAATCCGTATGTGAATGAACCGGGGAAGAGCATGAAAGGTGAAGGAGAGACGGAGTCGGTTAGAATCAAGGGGAGTGTTTCGACGGAACGTCCGCAAGCCTGATCCCTGACAGTTTTGGGGAGAGACGGAGTTATTGGTCAATTGACTACTTTCGGCTTTCTTGGATTCATCAATGTCAGTAATACAGCTGTGGGAAGCCCTGTACCTGACAGGAAGCCCTAGATTATTCACTCCACAAAGATATACTGCCCTTTTTTGGAACTTCAGAATACGAGGCCTCCCTGGAAACAACTCAGGTCATATAAATTTCTCTTTTCGTCAAGCATTGGCGGTATGAAAACAAGTTCTCAAAGTTCACCCACGCAGTTGTGACATGGAGGTGGTAGTTCCAGGCTGATCAATACTTCTCCTCGTCCACTGTATGGGCCTTGCACATGCTTTCAGTACTGCGACACGATTCTAATCATGACAACCAGATGGCATGACCTCCGGCATGCAAATAATACTCCACTTCATACATACCCCAGAATGATGCTCTCGTAGGCTAGTTTCTATATGGGACGAATGGCGGGGGGTGAAAGAAATTATTGATACCTGGATATATGTTGGTTTTGTTTGAATCAAAGTGAGATTGGAGAACTGAGATTTCTCAAAAGCTGCAGATATGAGCACTTGGCAAGAGACAGCAACCGAGTTTGCCAGTTGGTAAGCGCCGGGCGGCTTTATATGATCGACGCTACCTTGGCAGGCGAGCCAGCGAAGGCTTAGCTTTTCTTGTATGCCAAACAGCCCCCGAACATGCCTCGCAGCATAGCCACTTTTTTAGCGCTAAAGACACCGAGAATTGACCTCACCCGTCAAGAGAATCCTGAAGATTCATATTCTTGCCCATCCCCAATCGCTGAGTGCTCGGTGCCTACAGCTGAATTGTTCACTATCCCTGGCAATAACATCCACAATCCCAGGGCCTAGACAATAGTCTCAATAACGAGGCTATCATCCGATAGTAAGTATGAGGGGCGACGATATTAGACGCTGGTTCCAATCTGGAGTTTCGCGCCAGCGCTACCGCATCGTCGCGCGTCACCAACAAGATGGGACTGAATTGAACGAAATCAGTCAAAGCAAAACGCCACAATCATCCTCATTCAACATTTCAAAGCTAACGACGGGGAATATTTGGCAATCATGGAAAGCTACTCCCGTCGACGAAGATCTCAACCTACTCGAGGAGAGGGTATGTGACCACAACATCAACACAGCAGATGATACTGCATTTCAACCACCGAAGCGTCGTTGGATAGAAGGTGTAAGCTTATGCACCAAGGCATCGGCTGTGATCTTATTGCTACATTTGATTTTTGTTGCTATTTCCGCCGGCTTGGCCAGTAAATATCCACACCACGGCGGATTTACGGACGGCTCGGTCATGTACGAAGGAAGCTGTCTTTTGACCAAGCGATGGTCCGTCGCGCTACATCTCATCATCAATATACTGAGCACGGCTATCCTGGGCGTAAGCAACTACTGCATGCAGACACTAGTCGCCCCTACGCGAAAAGACATCGACCAAGCCCACGCACTTGGTAGGTGGCTCGATATCGGATGTGCCAGTCTCCGAAATTTGCTCGCCATTGGGCGTTCTCGTCTGGTTTTGTGGATAATTCTTCTCATCACGGCGACTCCATTCCATCTACTGTACGTGTTTTCCGTGCCCTAAATAAATCAACTACCACTAATACGGCGCGAAAAGGTACAACTCGATGATATTCGAGTCCATCGGCACGAACGAGTTCGGGTACATCGTCGCACCCAGTGATATCACCCCAGATAACGTGCAGAATCTGACGAGTCCCGAGCTGGAGGAATGCTTTCTATACCCGAACTACCGGATCTACGGCACCATTAAGTGGACCGATTTTGTCACCATCATCGCCGAGCAACAATACGATCGTATATCCAGCGCAAATTGTATGTCTTACTTCAATGAGACCAACCAGCGGGGAATCAAGGCACTGATTGCACTCACCCCTGACCTATCGGTCAGCGAAGGGGGAAACAACGCGATCCTCTCGGTGCAGGTGCTGGAGGGTGTGCCCAGCTCCAGTTCAACAGGGGGGACTCACGCTGTAAACCATTTTGGCACGAATGGATACGCAGCCCATGGTGACAGGATATGGGCGACGAGCTATTCATACGAAGAGATCACCCTCTCCGTTGATGGCGGGCTGTTGTTCTACACATACAATATGACCACGATCGAGGACTGCGTGGACGCGGGTGGTACGCGCTCTGCCTGTACCCATGCTGCCCAGGTGATGGAATGGGTCCACAGTGGCACTGACAGGACAGTTGCGAGTGTTTGGAATTATACCGACACGCATGGCATAACAGATGTCAATGTCGAGGGCGCGGTCACATGTGGAAAAAGCCAGGCTTGGGATGCATACACTGTCAGTGAATGTCTCGCGGTCCCGGCCGAGCAACATTGTCGGTTGATGTACAGCCCTCCGATCTGCATTATCGTTGCGTTGACGATAGTGGTTAAAGTAGTGGCCATGTTCATCGCTGCCAGGGTGGCACAGTCTCAATCAGCGCCTCTACTCACGCTAGGCGATGCGATGCAATCGTTCATCACTAAGCCTGATCCGACTACTGCAGGAATGTGTTACTTGTCGAGCGCCCGTGTTAACAAGGGGGATTGGAATAATAAAACAACTCCATTGCGCCCATCTGATGGTTTATCAGCCGACGGAATCAAAGACGCTGCCGTCATCTATACACCAATTCCTCCCCACGGGCGATGGTTCAACGCACCAAGTATCAAAAGAGGATGCGTAATGATTGTCCTGTGAGTTTTTTTATAGAGCGACCCTACTGGGCTTCCGAGAAAGACTTACAAGGCTCTAGGTGCCTTGCATTCATCGCTGCTGGGGCGTCTCTCTTCCAACGAGCCATCACCAGCGACTGGCTAGAATACACTTCTAACTCGACTCTCAGCATTCGTCTACTCCAGCTCTGGTGGTCCCAGATCAATTCGGACACCTACAGCTTCATCGACGGCTCTGGCCTCGATGTGTCTGTCTTGAGCGCAGTAGTGTTAGCCAACATCCCGCAACTTGTCCTCACCATCTGCTACTATTTCTACAATGGCGTATTGACCAGCATGGTTTCTGCAGCGGAATACAGTACTTATGGTGCATCTCGCCAACCCCTCCGGGTCACATGGCCCATCAAAGGCAGCAAGCAACGTTCTACCTATTGGCTCAGTTTCCCGTACCGGTACTCTTTGCCTATTCTCGCGCTTTATACGGTTCTACACTGGTTGATCTCTCAGAGCATTTTCTACGTCACGCTTGTTCCATACAGGCCAGACGGTCAGATCGACTGGGGTTCCGATCGTCTCCTGAATGCAACTGCGGGATCCTCTGAAATTGTGTCTGGGGACCCAAACTCGGCTTATGGTGGGAGGGGAGGTGAAACAATCATTTCCCTTGCGTATTCACCCTTGCCGCTGTTTGTGGCTCTCCTGCTCGGAGCTCTCATGTTGGTGGGCTTGCTCGGCTTGTCAGTTCGAAAATTCAAGTCCAGTATACCATTGGCTGGGTCTTGTAGTGCGGCGATTAGTGCTGCCTGTCATTCTCCTCGGGGTGAGGATTTAGACCACGCGGTCCTGGCAGAGGTCATGTGGGGTGAGACTTCGGGATTACCACCATGGATAGTGGAAGACGGAATGCCGGAGGGGAAAGGACATTGTTGCTTGACGTCGCTGGAAGTCGAACAGCCTTCAGCAAGAAAACTATATGCATAGACGCCGTGTTATAGTACCACATGCACTCGCACTCATTTTGACCTTGCACGAATCTTCGACGTCAAATAGCTTCCGAAGCAACGACATAATTGCACAGGACTGCGTCGTCATTTCAATCGCTGCCGTTGAGCCCACATTATCAGATCGATTGGTTAGCCGGGGAATAGCGCGGCTTGACGCTTGAGATTCTCATATCATGTGAGGCGGCTCTGACAGATGAGGCATTGGAAAGGCTGGGCAGTGGATACGCGTCTTTGAATAGGGTAGGCAAACATGGAGATGAGTTACTGGGTTTGCTTAGCCATAGGACCGGCGCTCGACGTACATGTTGACTAGTTGAATAATTTTTGAACATTGTACCGCCATGCAGGGGTATATAAGAGGTCAAAGAACTTCCATTCACGCAACTTCACTATGTAGAGCATTGCTGTTCTCATAAAATCCTGACAAGAAATGAAGCCTAGCAATGCATCATAACTGCCCAACCTCGGCAGCCACCGCCGTCTGCCTGTGATCTCAAGAACAACCATACAGATCTGGGAAAAGCTCAACCAGCTCTCCCCATCTATATTGTTGGGGAAGTAACGCACAGCCCGGTCCCAACAAAGGAGGAACGACTCATCTGCATGGATACTCCTCCATCTCCGGAGGGAGCATCCGACCTCTCTTGTACCCTGCCACACCCACCTCCTGTCTGGTCGGTCAGCATCCTTTCAGTATTGCCCTGAGTGAATTGCACAATCAGCGGCATGGCAGGCAAACGACAAGCGAAGTTCCAACCGCGAATGGAAAAAAAGCCCCCGTTCTCCCACGAGGTGCCAGGAGTCAAAATCCCAGGCGAGACTCGCCCGCGTCGCAGGAACCTGAACACCCTGATTAGCCAACCACACCCGTCTGTCCACACCGCGTATGACATTCTCGTCTATGCTGCGACCAACTTCGGGAATGCTGAATGTGTCGGGACGAGAACTAAAAGCGCTGTACACAAGGAGACGAAGACCGTGCAGAAAATGGTCAACGGCCAGGCTGTGAATGTGCAGAAAGAGTGGTCATACTTCGAGCTTAGTCCATATACCTTCCTCTCGTTTATTGACTTTCAATCCCTCGTCTGAACCGTGGGGGCAGGCCTCAGGCAACTGGGACTCAGCAGGGGAGACAGGATCTATCTCTATGGTGCCACGAGGTAGAGTGCCCTGCGTGCGGATGCACGGTGTGGCGTGTGTTAACGAGAACAATAGTTTGAGCTGGCTATCAATGGCTCATGGTGCCTTCACCCAGTCTTATGTCATTGTCACTGCATATGACGCCCTTGGTCTGGACGGCTTGAAGTGGTCGCTATCACAGACGGAATCAAAGGTCGTTTTTGTCGACTCGGGCCTGTTATCCAGACTCGGCCACGCCTTAGGAAACGGTACCAAAGTATCAAACATCATAATCAATGACGATAGCGATGCAAGAGCAGAGGATCTAGATTTTATCTCATCGGGGTTCCCTAACATTCGTCTCATCTCTCGCGCCGATTTCCTAGAGCTTGGAAAAAGCCGTCTAGTAGAGCATGAGAGACCGAGGCCCGATGATCTCGCTTGCATTATGTATACGTCAGGCACATCGGGCAACCCCAAAGGCGTCACTATTTAACACAAAGGCATTGTTGGTGCTGTGGCTGGCGCAAACTCCATCGTTGGGGAATATTTGGGGCCCGGAGACCGACTGCTCGCCTATCTACCCCAAGCCCACATCATTGAATTCATCTTTGAGAATGCAGCGCTCTTCTGGGGTGCAACTATGGGCTTCGGGTCGCCCAAGACGCTCACGGACAGTTCGGTACGCAATTGCAAAGGGGACATTGTCGAATTTCGCCCGAGCATTCTCGTCGGAGTTCCCGCTGTCTGGGAAACAATCCGGAAGGGCATTATTGATAAAGTGAATGAAAGCGGGTCATATACTCGACGCCTCTTCTGGGCAGCCTTTGCATCAAAGAAGAAGCTTCTTTCAATGGGAATTCCAGTTGCTCATTTCCTTGACTCACAAGTGTTCAAACGGGTCCGCGCAGCTACAGGCGGTAGACTAGGCATTTGCATGTCGGGCGGCGGCCCTATCGCCAAGAAAACACAGAAATTCATCTCAATGACTCTCTGTCCACTAGTCAGCGGCTACGGACTGACTGAGACCGGGGGGATGGGTGCTCTCAATGACCCCCGTGCAATGACATTCGACGCTCACGGTGATATCCCAGCCAGCATTGAAGTAAAGCTGGTCGACTTCAAAGATGCAGGATATCTGACCAGCAACAGACCACCACAAGGAGAGCTTTGCATTCGTGGTGCACCAGTGACCGAGGGCTACTTTGCCAACGAGGAAGAAACGACTCGTTCGTTCACAAGCGATGGGTGGTTCCATACTGGAGATATTGCCGAATTCGATATTAATGGACATCTCAAAATTATTGACCGGAAGAAAAATCTGGTGAAGACCCTCAACGGGGAATACATTGCTCTGGAAAAACTCGAGTCGATTTACCGTACATCTCCTCTGGTTGCCAATATCTGTATCTACGCAGCGGCGGACAAGTCGAATCCTGTGGCCATCATTTTCCCAGCCGAGGCGGCATTGCTCCAGCTGGCTAAGGAGAATGGCATTAGCGGGACATGTCTTGAGGACCTTGCTGGTAATAATCAACTGAAAAGGCTGGTTTTGAGGGACACACAGGCAGTCGGGCGAGAAGCGCAACTTGCGGCGTTTGAGATGATCGCTGGTGTTATTTTGGACAAAGACGAGTGGACTCCTGAGAATGTCAGTTTCCTCTCTTACTGATTGTGTTGCTTGGACCAATAACAGGGACTAACTGTTGAATTTTGTAGGGGTACGTCACGGCGACAAATAAGATCCAGAGGAGAAAGATTGTCAAGAAGAACATGGAGGGCGTGAAAGCGGCCTATGGCGCAGCCTAAGATTGTAAAACCCTATCATTAGGACCAAAGACAGCGGGTGGGATTTGTCGATGTCTGTTTTCTGCTTTTATGTTTCCCTCTCTAAGTTGTCACATTCACTAACCCTGCGTTGGTTGCCGAATACATGATCTGGGAGCTCTCGCCTCACTATGATCAAGCGGTGGATACAGACTTGAATGAGGCGATGGCTCAGGGGGTAAATTCGAACAAGTCTTTCGTGTAGAATCTGCAATTTATATATTACTGCGGCTTTTCCACGAGTACCTGTCTTCTCACTTAGCTTTCGAATCCTTCATAACGATTTGGGTCGGACTTTGGTATATCCATATCTACCGATTCCACCTCCATGCATCCTGTGGCGAGGCTTGCTCACGTCGTGGGGAAGGCTCATACATGTAGATGAGTTTGACGAGAAGAAAGAAGAGAACTGATGATGATCGAAGTATGCAGTGTCATGTGTTCGCCATACTAGAAAGGTACGAGGAAATACGTCCATTCAATATATTGAGAGATCTTTTTTCAAGTCTGGTACTCTGTACCTGGATTTCTTCAGTCTCATGCGCCTCGACAGAATTTGCTGTCGGTTTCCACTTTCTTTCACCGTCTGTAGGAGCCGTGCTCCTCCAATCCGCGGCGACGCGCGTGGTACGATACGCCTTCCTGCCTCACTCTATTCAGCCTTCGATATCAGTGACGCCCCTCTTTACATTTCTTCTTAATATCGGCCACATGGTCGGTCACCAAACACTTGAACTCGTCAGTCCCGTAGTAGAAGGTGTTTCCATCATCTGGAGACGGCCCAGTGCTCAGATAATCCCCATACTGCCAATACAAATCGCCCGAAACACCTTTAGTAGCGAGTGCTGTCTTTTGCCAGGGCCGTTCAAGCTCGCAGTGGTTCGAGGTAACTCCGTATTCTTCAAAGAGGCACGGCTTGCCTGCAGCGACGCAGGCCGCGCCATGTGCCTCTACCCACAGGTTGCCCCATTCAAAGGAAGTGCTCCCTACCATCGCCCTCTCGTTAGTTTGTGGCTCTACACAGTATGTTGGAGAACGTACAGCTAGTGGGGTATAGATGGAATGTTCCAAAGTCAATGGCAGGCAGGCTCAGTGCGTTGGTAAAGTTGTTTCCTTCGACATAGGTGAAAGGATAACTCCCATCAGACATCAAGTCAAGGCCAAAGCCCTCTGCCACGGAGTTAGAGGAGAATGACACAAGGAAGCCGTGGGGACAAACCTTCACCGGTGGTAACCATGTGCTTGGAGTCGAGCGACTTGATATATCGACTGGTCTTGTCGATCCATTCATGCAGAATGGAGGTGTCGCAGCCCCGGCAGCGCGGTTCGTTGGCCAATTCCCAAGCAAACACAGCAGGAGAGTCGATATACCGCGATACGACGGTCTTGACGTACGTCCGATAGGCGTTCTGCATAGCCTCACTACCGTAGAAATCGGCGTTGTCGGATCCACCATACGCCTGCAGGTAAGAGTTGATACCGCCGTAGTCATTCCAGTTGTTCACAAAGTTGATGATCAGCTTGATGCCGTGTCTCTCGGCAGACTCGACCACGTAGTCCAGTCGTTGCAGTCCATCGCGACCCGTGTTGATAGTCGATGTCCCATTGGTATGCAGCTGGTACCAGACTGTCCCCGCCGCAGGCTTGGTGTTGACATCGTTGAAGCCCCAGACTCGCAGAATCTTGAGGCCGGAATGGCGCATATGCCGGAAGACCCGATCGACGTCGGCATTGTTGGTGAGGTAGCCAATCCAATAAGAATTAGACCCTGCGAAGTAGCCAATCTCGCCGTCGATGTTGAATTGCAGGCCTGCTGTTGACGCGAATCTGTGCTTGCCGTGATGGCCGTGCGATGGCGATCGAGGCATGGAATTATCGCGGGCTATCGAGTCCTGCGGAAGGGCATTGGCCAGAGGGACCGACGCCAGGCCGGTCAAGGCCAGGAGAAGACGGGAGAAATGCATTGAGGCGTGTTGGACTGTGCTTGATGGGAGAGTCACAACGAAATTGCCGACTACTTATACAACAGCGATGGCATGATTGAGGCCTTTCGGGCCGTATGCCGCATCGAACAAGGGCAGTATAGATGCAGGAACGCGAACGAATTCAACACGGCCCGAGATCCGTGCGGGGCAGTTGCTTGACAATGAGGGGAGAAGTCTTGTTGGTAGGCTTGATCTGGAGTGGTCCTTCGCTAAATTAATTAGTCTATCGTGGGCGAATCGAGCCGACGGTGCTCCCCGCACTTTCAAGAAGCCCTCGTATGGCCTGTCCTCATACGCCAATAAGCCCTCAAACCCAGAAGCTACGATTGAGCATACGACTGTCATTCGACTATTCCTGGCGCTACGTATGAGGCTAAGATTGTTGATCTTTCCGTCCCAGCATCGCACATCCTCTACTCGTGGAAATTCATTATGCCTGACCGGGCCAATATTATGCAGGCCCAGACTCCTCATTGACAGGCTGCATTTCCCACATGCGCCTGGTGCAACACGCCAGTGGTTTACCAATCTTGAGCGGCTCATTTACTGACTAGAACGCCCAACGTTGTTGGTGGTAGTCAAACCTGAAGATGCTGTAGGGTCCAGGGCAGATTATTTTTGGGCTAGGCATAACAAGAAGATCTTTTCACTCCATCGTCGAAGAATTCATCCAAAGGTTCCATTTGAGTGAGATGCGCTACACTAAGAATATGCACCATATCTTGGTTTACAATGGACTCCTTGCGTTGTGCCCACACCGCCAGTCTAGTGTCTTCACGGCTCTAGTTTGTAGATTCTCTTGTGGCCCATGGGTTCTTTGCAATATGAAATCAATTTTTTGGGCCTAATAGAGAATGAAATACGCTTATAGTATTTAAATGTTTCGACGCCTAACATGTGCATTTGACTAGGAAGTGTGTGGGGTGTGCAGCCCGTTGGCTTCCCAGAAACAGCATTGATATGCTTCGGGTAGACAATCGGTATGAACGAGGCTGAGAGATAGCCAGGTATCGATCACTGGTTCTTGCGATTGATGTTGTCGTGGAAAAATGCAACTCCAAAGGGGCCCTCTCTGGTTCATTTCAAATAGTAATGATCCAATACGAACGCAAGAATATACCTGTAATCCATGGCCATCACAGTGCACTCAATAGCTCGTTAACAGCACTGCACTATTGATGCCTAGCTTTCGCGCATATATATATGCCTACATCCAATCCCATCATCAACATCATTTGCACAGAAAACACCGATTCTCCCGAACCAGCTGTCCGGAAATCAGCAAAATATGCAATAGGTCTCATGCAATCGCCCCCGGGGGTTATGTCTAGTCTGGGATACTAAAGTCCAAATCTTTCGGGTCAAAAGCTTGCTTGCGATGGTAGGGAGAACGAAAGCCACCATATAAAATGGTCATCTCACCCATGGACACGCAGTGAGAGGGCGATCGCCCATTACAGCACAAATCATACAAGACCTTACTCATCTCCTTCAGCCCACATGAAATGGATAGAGTAGTAATTCACGAGAAGCGTCATGAATGAACACAATAGACATATACCATTAATACAGACCGTGATGCTTGCCGGCATGTTCAGGGCGATACATCCACTTTTTATTCATAATAGGTATACTATAGTCACTCATCGTAGCGAGTACACTGGAAAAGAAATCACATATGGGTACTTTCTGTCCAAGTGGTGGTGAATAGAGGAGTAGGTATATCAGAGCGGTTGCTGTAAAATTCAGGCGGACTCCAATGGCCTCATCTAAGTCATTGTTTTCGCTCCAATATCGCTCTTGATGGTGTTGATAGACCTTGGATGACTGGCTGGTAATATTCCAAGGAGTAATTGGCTCAACAACGTCGGGTGCTCAGTCCAGCTATGGGATTCACTATGGTTGCACGATCATTTGCCATGACTCCTAGTTCCATGGCCTGATCAATTTGCCCGGGTATAAAGCCTCTCCGATGGACACAGCTTGCATATATCTGTTTGACCTTGGTTGAGTCTCCTGGTTGACAGGGACGTTGTGAAGCGAAGCGAAGAGGCCAAGTGAATACAGAGATAAGCCCAATGTTTCCAAGAATATCTCTGGTCGTGAATGCGCATTATCGATCACTGGAAGGATGCAGCAGTAGGATAACCACCGGGAGGGTTCAGTCAGATGTCAGGTTCTTCTTTCTGGTCTTGACAACACCATCCAATACCAATTCATGAGCATGGCCCAAGGCCCAATTTTGATATGTGGAATCGTGAAATCTAGTCAAAGAAATTGTGCGCAAAATAGAGTGTACATGCATGTCTACCTAGAGATATTACATCGCCTCTTGATTAAGAGTACATCTGTCAGTCTTCGCTGAGAGATATGTATCGGCATTCCCACTCTCAAGGGCTGCTCCTTTGGCTTTATTCGTTCACTCCGCGTCTCCGCGAGATTACTTTCTATGTATATTTTACCGATCAACTGGGTACTTCGCCGGTCAAAGAATTGGGGTAGCCCGTGCAGGATGTGGGACAAACCAGATTATCCCCCTTTTTGCCAAGAGAAACTCGGGGTATGGCGAGGCGGGGTCGGTGCGAGTGTATCTTCCGTGTTGAGAAAGATGTTCGGCTTTTTGAGCGATGTTTGGTGAACACTGCCAGATCGTCACCGAGAACCATGCCAGCTTCTACTTTTTCTGGGGTAGAAAGCTACTCGTTCATCCGGGGGCGAGAGAGCGAGGGGGCGCAGCTTGAGATCCTTGATTAGGGCTTCCGTGAAGATATCGGCTTTTACGCATTCAGCTGGTAAAAAAATCGACGAGGAGCCAAGTGAGTATCGTAAAGATGATAATTCAACTAAAATCCTGTGAAAGTTCTCCAACTCCAGCCACGGCCCTTTGATTACCCCTCGGTATCAGTCGGTTAAGC
Source organism: Aspergillus olivimuriae (assembly GCA_003719415.1). NCBI lineage: Eukaryota > Fungi > Ascomycota > Eurotiomycetes > Eurotiales > Aspergillaceae > Aspergillus > Aspergillus olivimuriae. Next base: position 123,963 of record RHLO01000482.1, on the reverse strand, counting down.
CGCTACCAAGTGGCCGTCTGGAATGTAAACATCCTGCAACGCAGTCTTGGCCTTAAACTCGGCGCGATACCAAGACTCGAGGTCTACCCCGCAAAATAAAACCAGTGGCAAGGGGAAATTGCAAGTTCCTTGGAGATCAATCGGATTCTTCTCCTCAATGCTCTTTTCCGGAGCGAACTGCGAGCATATTGTTCAAACACATATATATCCAGAGTTTCCATAGGGCAACGAGGCCCGTTTCTCTTGACGAGAGAGAGCTATGGACCCAAAACTCACCTCCGTTGACCTGATAATATTCGTACAAGATCCCAGTTAGGGATATGCCTTGGCTCAGATCTTCCCCAGACTCCTTTCCAGGCCTTCTCCCCACTCATCTCCACAGAAGGAAGGCCTTGGCTTCCTTGACAGCGGGCATAGGATTCCGCATAGCGCAGCCGCTCACTCTGCCTTCTAAGCTTTCTGTGGTCCTTGTCAGCGAACGGTCTCTTGGTTTTTTCTTGGCCTTTGACAATGGGAGAAGCCTTTATGACTATCTATGCGGGGTAGAATAGGAGAGTTGCCATGTTGTCAGAGATGGGGTGAGAAATCTGGGGTATAAGAGTGGGCAGAGGAGAGGTCAATGGGACTGGGAAGCAGCTTTCCGCAAGCCCAGTTGCAAGAGCCATCTCACAGTGACGGCCTCCGTCTCACAATAATACTGGTCATGCCTTCCACAAAGTCAGACGAGCCCTCCTCGTCGTTCATCGACGAGAAGATCATTGCTGAGCAAGATGTTCCGACCATCGTCACAATTGAGAACTTTCGAGTCCTGGGACTCAGTCCGGAAGACGAGGACTTCTATGTCAACTACCCTCCAGACAAGAGAAAGGCTATTTTTCGCAAAGTCAGTATGACCTATGGCTCGACCATAATATCTCTGGCTAATCAGTACAAATACATAGGTTGACATGCGTCTGATCCCCATGCTTGCGCTGTTTTACCTCGTCGCTCAACTTGATCGATCGAACATTGGCAATGCGAAAATTGAGGGTCTTGCAGATGATCTCAACATGAATGGGATACAATGGAACATTTCCTTGGCTATATTCTTTGTTCCTTACATTCTCTTTGGTTTGCCCTCCTCTCTAAGCACTCAATTGCATTGGATGCTGATAAATGCCTCTCAGAAATTCCGAGCAATATGGTTCTCAAACACTTCAAACGCCCTTCAACATACCTGGGTGTGCTCATCGTGTCCTGGGGGATAGTCATGACATTGACTGGTATCGTGAAAAACTTTGCTGGCTTGGTAGCGACTCGCGTATTGCTGGGTGTTTTTGAGTATGGACCTGCATTTGCCCCATTTCAAGGGTTGCTCCTTTCTTCCGACGTTTTCTGACTTGTTGCAGGTCTGGGTTCTTCCCAGGTGCCGTCTATCTATGTACTCTGTGGTATATGCCCAAAGACCTGTCCCTTCGTCTTGCATGCTTCTACTGCATCAGCGCTCTATCGGGTGCCTTCTCAGGCTTACTTGCTGCAGCCATCGCAAAAATGGATGGTGTTGGCGGCTACGAGGGCTGGAGATGGATTTTCATTCTCGAAGGCCTGGCCACAATAGTCATGGGAACTTCCAGCTTTTTCCTCCTGATCGACTCGCCTCAGCTATCTACCCGTTGGTTGGCACCAGATGAAATCCGATTCCTCCAGCTTCAACTATTTATTAAAGAGGGCGGCCAACTCAAAGAGGAAACGTTGGCGATGAAAAGGCGCAATCTCTGGAAGGACCTGCTTGCCGTCCTGATGAACTGGCGGATGTACATTCTGACTTTCATACTGATTTGTCAGGCTGCATGCGCCTATGGTATGTCCTTTTCTGATTCACTGTGCTAAGCCAACCAGCTAATTAGTCCAAGGAACCAAGTTTACTCTTCCCACTATTACAAAAGCCATGGGATACACCAACACGCAGGCCCAGCTCATGACGGTACCCCCCTATGTCGCAGGCGCAATATCGACAATTATCCTTGCATTCCTCTCCGATAGATTCTACTGGCGAATGCCGTTCGTCTTCACCGGCCTTTCCCTAATTGTAGTAGCCTACAGTATCGTCATTTCCCTGAACGGGAAGCTTGAAGAGAACCTCGGGCTCAGTCTTTTTGCCATGATCCTCGCTTGTATGGGTATCTACCCTCTTCACCCAACGACCACTTCGTGGAGCTCGAACAATCTGACACCATCAAACCGGCGTGCTATTGGTGTTGCGTTCAACATTGCCTTTGGCAACATTGGGGGTATTCTTGGCAGCTTTATGTACCTGGAGGAGGAAAAGCCAGCATATCACACCGGGTTTGGGTTGTCCATTGCCTTGGGCGGTCTCAGTCTGATTCTTGCCCTGGTTTTGGAGTTGTCCTACGTCTGGGGCAATAAGAAGAAAGCAAAGATCTCGGAAGAAGAGGTGCGGGAGCAATACACTGAGCAGCAGCTCCTGGACATGGGTGACAAATCCCCCTTGTTCAAGTACACTCTTTGAGTGTCCATTCGGGGCCGTAAAAATCGGCTGCTACATGGGTTCAATGATGGGTCGGGAATTTTTTTACCCAACCATCGGCGCTTAAGCACTCTATCATAACCATCTACGCGTTCCTTGGATTTTGATAAAACCGGTGGGACTTTCTGGTCTCTGTTAACATCTGTAGTGATCTGCACTGATAGAAAGTGTCATGAGGTGTACCTTGTGGTAGGTCGCCTTGAGAATTTCCTCCCCAAACTTTTTGTCCCAGTACGGTTGCGGAGGAATGTCTATGAGTTTGACCAGTGGTTATGAATCCACAGGCCCACTGGTGTCCCACCAGTTATCATGCCAGTTGCGCCATATAAACTCCTCTTCAATAGCCCGCACAAGATCCACAGGCTGGTATACACCTTCTGACAAAGTGCCCGTCGTCAAATTTCCAAGCGTCGGGAGATCCACCTCGGATGCGATGTCCAAGGGCGGGTCAAAGATAGATTTCTGATAAACTGGAGTATTCTGTGGTATCGCCCGGGCTGTCAAGTCAGAATCAATGGTTTCCATGACTTGCAGCGAATGAGCATTGACGCTTCTTGTCAGCTTTCCGAGCTTCGCCGTTTCAGCCTCAAATGGAGGTGCTAATTTAGGGCTCCTTCTTTGACTTTCATGAATCGCGCGAGCCACTCGATTCAGAGCACTCATGACGTTGTTTATGGGTACAAAGTCCGATCGAGTTGAGGTGAGTCGGGTCATTTCTCGGACCATCGCTTCCAAGGAGATAATGTCATTTTCGCATTCCTCCAGGGTGGGCGCCGTGATTGTCTTCTGGTATAGGGTGAAAAAGGCACAGAAGGGATAAAAGGTGATGAATCTGGTCTAGAATATTAGCAACCGCAACGTCAGGGGTTGGAGGAATCAACTGACAGCAGATTGAATACATGGTGTGCACCAGAGAATGGTCTTTTTTGCCCCGAAAACTCGATGATGATAGAAATTATCTGCCTTGATGCGTCGACGGCCTGCGGATGAATGGTATGCGTTGTTGGGGCTGATTTGCGTCGCATGAACACAATGAAGCTGTAGCAGGCAATAACGGATTCCGCATAGAACCAGCTCATGATCTCGCCTGATGGCATTGATCTCGCCATGCGTAGCTGCAGGAAATTATTAGGGCAGCGAACGAGATGAGGAGATTCTGCGCGATAAACATACCAGATCCCAATCAGCCACGAGGTCTTCAATTTGAGCACAGCAACTGTTGACGCTAGCTTCTTTATCATTCCCAACATCTCCCTGTATAGCGTCGAAATATTCTATCATAACTAGCACCACTCTGGTCCAAACCACTTGGAGAACGGTTTCAGATGCGCTCAATTGAGCCGCTGTGGGCCTGACCAGACTGGGAATTCTAACGTCGCGCACGGATCCTGCGAGAGACGATGGTTTGTCGTACCACAGACAAAACATTATATCTATCTGGGCAAGACACCAGTACATTCGACGCTTCTCTTCTTTCTTTTCCTCATCCTGACGTCCACTAGGGAGGGAAAGGTCAACCGTATGAAGGCAAAGGTTGCCGGCAAACCTACATGCCTCCCTATGAAAGCTCCAGGACAAGTGATAGTCAAAATTCTTGATAGCGAGCCATGCCTGGAGATATATCAGAGTCATCTCTGGAGACCTGGGAAAGTGCTGCTCTTACTATCAGAATTGCGGCAAGTAGGTCCATTTCCGTACCATTTGCAGACTTCAGCCAGTCGCGAGCTATCAGTTTACACTTGTAATAAGTTTGATGCATTGCACTCTGCTCTAAAGACGTTCCGTAAGATTGTCCAAATGAAATGGCGCAATAGTAGACAACTTGCATCGCGGGGTCTACTTGCACATATGGAGAGGGAAGCAGGCGTGGAAGGGCTTTCAGGATGTGAGGATCAAGCCAAGGCTCAAATGTAAAGAATGGGATAGATAGAACCGTCTTAAGGAAGACTGGAACAGCAATTAGTGAGCGGAACAGATCTGAATGGGGAAGAGCGCTTGCGTTCGATATGCCGTTCCAAATCATCTAAAGAGGGGCTGTATTCTGTTTCGCCAGCACGATCTTGATCAGAGCCAGGCATGCGCTCGCGCAATGCACCCAATGCTTTATTGAGACCCGCTAAGGCGTTCTCCACAGCTGGAGACACTGCGTCACGGGAGTTTGATGACATGAAGCGACCCGAGACTTTCAACTTCTCGATATTGCTCTTGGCTCCGTTGACCATGTTATAAACCCATACTATGCCAGTTAGTTCGAACTGCCTTCTTTAGTTGCCGTTTTCCACTTACATTCCGAACTCGCTGATGGATCTGCGTCTTGTCTAGCGTCTTTTGGGGGGGATGCTAGATCAACCGATGTCACCACATGTGGTTTGGTAATTACTGGAGCAGGCATCTTCTGACGCATCGCACTCTCATGGGGACGTAGGAGATTTTCATCTGCTTCAGGCCTGTTGACTGATCTGAGCAATCATGTGGTGCGAAGGGGCTTCTATACTCCAGTCAACCAACCTGCGGCGTCTTTTGCGACAAGGAAAACTGCAGGACGTGCCAGCAGCCTGGCATCTCAAGCACTGTGGATATATTTTATCACATTTCAGCTGATAGGAGTGCTGTTAGTGAATATGTATCAAGAGACCTGTGGGATGTCGAACCTTTTTACTCCTACATCGCACACACTATGTTCACATTAGCCCAGCCTTCCCACGGGTAGGAAGCCGCATGTAGGTAGATATGTACCGACCGACAACTTCATAGAACTTGCACTGGAAGATAGTTCCATTCTTTCGGACAAACCTGTCAATGGCGGACATGTCAGAGGCTCTGAAACATGTGCATAGAACATCGTTCTCAGCGCAGGCGGCCGATGTTTCCACTCGGAGCCCGCGGAATCCTTGTGATGATGCCAAGAGAGCAGCCAAGCAAAGTGAGAGTCATCTTGTGTCAGACAGTTCTTCATCGACCGCCCAGAAAAGTCCGAATAGCCTGCGTTCGGACTCTTGATTCGGACTTTTCCGTCCCTAAGTACTCGTCGATTTGTCCGAGCGCGGATGTATATAGAGCTTCCCCTAGGTGCTGTAGTTTTGATTCTCGAATTGTATTCATATCCTTTGTTTTGAGCTCCATTGTAGCTGCAGGCAATCGTTCTTGGATCCTTTTACATTCAAATAAAATCACCACGCCCTTCATTAGAATATTTGCAATCACTCACGTTCGCTCGCTCTGCCTACCTGCGACTATATATGGCATCCACCCATGACCCCGGGTCAACGCGACCAGAATTATCTGATGCGACTACCGTGACCGAAAACGAAACCCGCTCGAACAGTGATATATGTTGTCTTAAAGATGCTCAGGAAGCCAGTGACCCAACCACAGTGGCTCAGGAATTGGCCGGTATCGCTCGCAAGATAACGAGTCAGCAATCCGGGCATGCTCACTATCTATCTCCATTCAATGCGCCAGAAGAGAGTCGTCTCAACCCAGAAAATCCCCACTTCGATGCTCGCGCTTGGGCCAAGGCATTCTATAATGTTCGCTATAACGACGCCGAAGGATGCGTATCCCGTGCGACAGGGCTCGCTTTCAAAAACTTGAATGTACACGGATATGGGAGCCCAGTTGACTATCAAATGAGTGTTGGAAACGCCATACTCAAGATGCCAACAATGATGTACCAGTTTCTGGGCGGAAAGAAGCAAAAGATCGATATCCTTCGGGGTTTTGAAGGTCTCCTACTTCCCGGGGAACAACTTTGTGTTTTGGGCCCTCCGGGCTCTGGTTGCTCAACACTCCTCCGAACAATCGCTGGAGAAACTTATGGTTTTGAAGTCGACCCAGCGGCACAAATTAATTACCACGGCATTACTCCAGAGCAGATGTCTGTCAGCTTCCGGGGTGAAGCCATCTACACGGCCGAGGTGGATGCGCATTACCCGATGCTTCCTGTTGGAGATACGCTATACTTCGCTGCCCTCGCCCGCACTCCTCGCGACATCCCCGTGGATCGCAGCCAATATGCAGCAAACTTGCGAGACGTGATCATGGCGATGTTCGGCATCAGTCATACCATCAACACACGCGTTGGAAATGACTTTGTCCGTGGCGTGAGTGGGGGTGAGCGAAAACGGGTGACGATCGCGGAGGCTTCTCTCAGTTACGCACCGCTTCAGTGCTGGGACAACAGTACCAGAGGTCTTGATAGTGCCAACGCAGTAGAGTTCTGCCGTACGCTGCGTACACAAAGCGATGTCTTCGGGTTGACTTCCTGTGTCGCCATCTACCAAGCACCCCAGGCCGCATATGATGTACGTCAATTGCTGGGGTACTCCGAATATCATGCTGACAGGTCATCTAGCTATTTGACAAAGTGACTGTTCTATACGAAGGACATCAAATCTTTTTTGGTCCCGCCACAGAGGCCAGGGATTATTTCCAAAGGATGGGCTTCGAATGCCCTGAATCGCAGACAACTCCGGATTTTCTCACCTCCATGTCGAGCCCTTCGGAGCGTATTGTTAAAGCCGGCTACGAGAACCTTGTCCCTAGATCTGCCGAGGACTTCGCAAGGTGCTGGAAGAAAAGTGCTGAACGTCAGAAACTCCTTGGCCAGATTGATCAGTACATGGATGAGCACCCCTTCCATTCGAGTGACCTCGAACAATTCTCTGCATCTCGAGATTCTGAAAAGTCCAAGTTCCAGCGTCATAAGTCTCCATATACCCTCTCATACTGGGGCCAGATTCGTCTCTGTATGTGGCGGGAGCTCAGGCGGCTGCGGAATGACCCAAGTGTGACTTTGGCCATGCTCATTGGCAATTTTTTCGAAGCACTCATCATTGCGAGTATCTTTTACAACCTTCCCGATGCCACTTCATCGTTTTTTTCTCGTGGAGCCCTGCTCTTCATGATGGTTCTTCTTAATGCGTTCTCGAGCATGCTCGAAATTCTGAGTCTGTACGAAAAACGGACGATTGTCGAAAAACACAGTCGATATGCTCTCTATCATTCTAGCGCTGAGTCTATCTCATCCATGATAATGGATATGCCATACAAGATCATGAACTCACTGTTGGTCAATATCACACTCTACTTCATGGGAAATTTGCGCCGCGAACCCGGCCCTTTCTTTTTCTATTTCCTGATCTCTTTCTTCATGATGATGGCTATGTCTATGTTCTTCCGCTTCCTTGGTTCTCTGACCAAATCCATTGCTCAGGCACTCGCCCCTGCTTCAATTATCCTGATGGCACTGGTCCTATACACCGGCTTTGCCATCCCAGTTAGCTACATGCGCGGGTGGGCATCCTGGATTCGCTGGTTGAATCCTGTATCATACGGATTCGAAGCAGTCATGGTGAATGAGTTTCACGGGCGAGAATTCCCCTGCAGCGCCTTCGTCCCAGACTATGAGAACATTGATAACGTGAATCAGGTGTGCTCTACCACCGGCGCGATGCCAGGATCTGACGTGGTTTCCGGAACGGCCTTTGTTGAAACGTCGTTCGGCTATCACAACGGCAATCGCTGGCGAAACTTCGGGATAATCGTGGCTCTTACCGTATTCCTTGGTATCTGTCACTTGGTTACGAGTGAGATAGTTGTTGCGCAGCGATCTAAAGGAGAGGTCTTGGTATTCCGACGTGGCAAGGCTCATCAACACCGAGCCAAGCAAACTCAGATCGATGAAGAGCACCCAGGGACCGATGTCAGACAGGAAAAGGATGAACAAGGATCAGATATCATTGAAGGTGTTGAAAAGCAGTCTTCTATTTTCCATTGGGAGAATGTGTGTTACGATGTCAACATCAAAAGTGAAACGCGCCGGATCCTGGATCATGTCGATGGCTGGATCAAACCGGGTACTTTGACTGCACTCATGGTAAGCTGCGAAAACTTCGAAATCGTACTGGTGATAAGTTCTAACAACGACTACCCAGGGTGTCTCTGGAGCAGGTAAAACAACTCTTCTCGATGTCTTGGCCAGCCGAACCACAGTAGGAGTGGTCGGAGGCGATATCTTCGTGGACGGACGACAGCGCGATACCTCCTTCCAGCGTAAGACCGGCTACGTCCAGCAACAAGATCTACATCTTCACACATCGACTGTCCGTGAAGCACTCATTTTCAGTGCCCTCCTCAGACAGCCGCCGCAATATACCCGTGAGGAAAAGCTTGAGTATGTCGAGACTGTGATTGATCTCCTTAACATGAGGGCATATGCGGACGCGATTGTCGGAGTACCCGGTGAGGGCTTGAATGTTGAACAGCGAAAACGTCTTACCATAGGTGTTGAGCTAGCAGCACGTCCCAAGTTGTTATTGTTCCTGGATGAGCCTACATCCGGGTTGGATAGTCAAACCTCCTGGTCGATCTGCTCACTGCTCGAGACGTTGACCAAGAATGGACAGGCGATCTTGTGTACCATCCATCAGCCATCTGCGATGCTTTTTCAACGGTTTGACAGACTCCTCCTGCTGGCAAAGGGCGGTAAGGCGGTCTATTTCGGCGATATCGGCATGGGATCCAAAACGCTCATGGACTACTTCGTTCGCAACGGCGGACCTGAGTGTCCCCCTGGTCGCAATCCAGCAGAGCATATGCTAGAGGTTATTGGGGCTGCACCAGGGGCACATAGCGACATTGACTGGCCAAACGTCTGGCGGAATAGTCCTGAATATCGATCTGTTTGCGAGGAGCTCCAACAGCTTCGAGGGCTCGCTAACCATGAGGCAAATCATGAAAATGACAAGTCTAGCTATGCTGAGTTTGCAGCACCATTCAGCGATCAGCTTATCCAGGTTGGGCGTCGAGTGTTCCAACAGTTTTGGCGCAGTCCTTCGTATATTTACTCAAAAGCGCTCCTCACGATTGGCACGGTAAGCTCATTTATTTTCTACTCCGTGATATTACTTTCTGACACCGGTCACTATCTTAGTCCATTTTTATTGGATTCTCTTTCTTTAAAGCCGAAAACACCATGCAAGGACTGCAAAACCAGATGTTTGGCATCTTCGTCTTCCTTTTCGTTGTGGTCCAGCTCATCCTGCAAATCATTCCCTCGTTCACCACACAACGAACCTTGTATGAATCTCGAGAGAGGCAGTCGAAAACATATTCATGGCAGACCTTCATTATCGCAAACATCGCCGTTGAATTCTTCTGGAACACGGTATGCTCACTATGCCCGAGAAATCTCTTTACAGCATCAAGACTAACATACTACCAGATCATGTCAATCTTCTGCTTCCTCGTGTGGTTCTACCCTGTAGGCTTCTACCGAAACGCCGAGTATACCGATACAGTCCATTACCGGAGTACTCTTGCATTCCTCATCATCTGGGCGACATTCCTCTTTGCGAGCTCCTTTGCTCACATGTTGATCGCCGGCATGAGCAGCCCAGACATCGCCTCCAGTCTTTCTAACATTCTTTCGATCCTGATGTACGCCTTCTGTGGTATTCTCGCAGGCCCCGACGCTCTTCCCGGCTTCTGGATTTTTATGTACCGAGTCAACCCGTTCACCTACCTAGTGGCAGGGTTTCTCTCCACGTGTGTTGGAGATGCGCCAATGCACTGTGCAGATAACGAAATTCTTTCGTTCGAACGTCCCACCAACATGACCTGTGAGTCTTATATGAAGGACTATATTTCCACTCATGGTGGGAAGCTACTGAGTTCGGCCCCGGAGGTTTGTTCATTTTGCCCGATGGACAACACCAGTCAGTACCTGCTAGCCGTTAACATCGACTTCAAGACGCGGTGGAGAGACTTTGGATTGCTATGGGCGTTTATTGTCTTCAACGTCTGCGCTGCTGTATGCTTCTACTGGCTGTTCCGTGTTCCGAAGGGGAAAAAGAAGCTTTGAACGTGGTCGATGATATATATGCCTTCCTTCTGCCACCTTCGCGCGGACGAGGCTTGATTTGTTGCCATTCATTGCAGTTATCTTGGTTCCCGTCTGTTACACATTTTAGTAGCTTTTGTATACTGTACATCATATAGATTGTTTTTAGATAACTACATATAGATAGAAAATCAGATTCTTGGCCACTTCTCGTACTAAAGCACTTCGGCTATCCTCTATGCTCCCCAGACTTGGTCCCATGGTACATAATCCCTCATCGTTTGCCCAATCAATTTGTCTCTCACAAGATTTACCTTTCGTTTGCTATTTGCGATTCGATACACTCGCGGCAAATTTTCCCAACAAGGAAATGTGAGACAATTAGCGACCAGCTTACTGAACAAACACATTAAATGAACGGGTAAACCTGGGATAGAGCTTGTATAGAGGTCTACCGTCGTTCACCTCTTGTGCATCATTGATGCGCAATACATGACTCAAGACCTCTCCATCTCCTTTCCTCTTCAACACTTGTCTCTCAATGTAAATCTCACACCACCTTGCTCCCAGCCCTTCTCCGCGTTCAAGTACTCCTGGTTCATGAGGCATTCTTGGATTTTCCTTGTCATTGAGTCTACCTCGCGACGATCATCACCGTCCAGAGTCCCTTCATACCACCGCCGCGTTCGATCTCCCCTTTTCATCAGAAAGGCTTGGGGCGTAAGATACAGAACATTGACACAACCAGACCGAACCCCATAGTACTCGATCCCATTCCAACTGCGATTCACATGCCGCTGCCATTTGGGGTCGTTGATGTCAAGCCCGGCTCCCAGATCATGCCATTTCGTCAAAACAAGCGCCTTGGTATTGCCGCCAGAGGGTATCACATCAAACTGGAAGACCATATCACAGATGTCGCAACATAGGTCCACAGGGCGATCCCCGCCAAGAATTTACTGGTTCAGGATCACCTCTTGCATTTCCCACTTCTTATTGTACGTGTGGATATGAAGATGATTGCATATCTGCATGTACTGAAGGGCCGTGTACACGACATCAGAATTTCTCACCTCACTCCCGTACGGTCCAGCAACTCTCACCCAAGTCTGCGTTTTCAATCCCAGTGCTGCGCCATCATCGGTGACAATAATCCGACCCTCCGTCGAGATAAGCTTCGTACAATGTACACCGTCCCTAATCACCTGAGAAAAGTTCAATCTCTCAACTGGAATACCATGAGGAGCGCCACGATAATGTCGTTTCATGATCAGGTCAAGGTAGCAGAACCGCATGGCCCATTCTTCCAAATATTCGGCGATCCGGACCTCAACCTTGAACTGTTCTCGTGTGATTTTGGTACCAAATTTGCCGGTCATTTCCTCATGTCGAGGGCTCGGCAGGTAGTATGATCCAGGCTCCCATGGCGGTTTCAACGAAGCAGTCTGGTGAAGATTGACACAGTCATGGCAGAAATACCACCAGGGGCTATCCCTAGCAATACGAATCAGTAGATCCTTGCGAGCGAAACCATCTTTCAAGTCAATGAAGGGCCAGGTGCCCACAATATACAGCAAAGTGGGACTACTTAGGGCCAACGAAGCGGCATCCGCAAGAAAAAGGTAGTCGTTGGCGATCGTCTGGAGCACCTTGACGGGTAGTTTATCCAGTCTGGATACACTCCGTGTAGTGACAGACTGATTTTCACATCCTGTCCAGGACAACGCGCTGGAGGTCATGCCAGCAGACATGATGGCGATGGTGTCTGAAGACATGCTGGAAATTCTTGGCGAGGAGTTGCGACTGACGTGAAGGAAGATTTGACGCGGGAAGTTTGTATAGTGATTCTTTCATCTAACGACGATATTCTACGAGTCGCCTTTGACATCAACATGTGACCTCAATACAACCTGCCTATTTTGAGAAGCTTCTAGGTTTCGTGCGAAGCTTCAATCTTCATTGTACGCCTGGCTGTCGAAGGACGACACCATCTCCCAACTACCAATGCTCCTACTCCGCTCGTATATGATGGACATATACGCAACAGAAACCATCACAATATCTCACAAATAATAATCCAACGGCAGTCCCAAAACCTGGCACTGCTCTCTTTCCTCCAACGGAACCACACTCGCCGGCCACTGCAACTGCTTCATCGTCAAACCTCCCCGTCCCAGCGGCCTCCACGTTCCTGACGCCTTCACCTCCTGACTGGTATTCACATATCCCCGCGCAGCCAAATACCCCTGGTCAGGCGTGGGATTCGCCGTCCGCGCAAAGCTCGCCCAGGAATCGAGCACAAACTGCTCAAACGGCAAATCCCACTCATCACGTAGGGCCAGCCCCTGTCGTCGGAGATTTCCAAACACGTAGTACAGCTCTCCGGAATGGCATTTGTAATACTCTTTGTTTGGGTCACCGGCAGGAAACTCGGCTGTGATGGGTGCTTCGCAGAGCGGAGGGTTGGGAGAGTATCCGGCCATCTGGTAGGAACGGTTGAATTCGTAAAAGTACGTCTCGGGGAAGATGTGGTTGACAGTGCCGGCGTAGGCGGTAGCGTGGTCGATGCAGCGGAAGATCCCGTCTGTAGCAACGTGAGAGGTGACGTTGAAGATATCCAGGGTGGTGTTGGCGGTTGATGGGCCAGGGAAGTACTCGGACAGGACGCTCCATGACAACGAGGGTAAGCCAGACTTTTTTAGGAACGAAGGTAGGGTGTCGCAGGCTTGAGGATAGCCGATCATTGCGGCACCATCGTCCCGCATGATTCCAATCATCAGAGGCACGTTCGCTGTCGCGTGGCGGTCCTTCAGGTTCAACTCGGTGCTTGTGAGGTATGTCCCATCTACGACGAGATAGCGCGCCGTGACGTCCAGATTGGCGATGGTGCGTGCTGGCACGGCTCGGAGACAGTCAACTTGCGACGTTGCGTGGGTACAGTTGGTAGCCTCGAGGATGGAGTTCCCTGCGACTGCCATCTCCTCTCCAATGGTGAAGTAGTCGGAGTATGTTGTACCGTATGCGAGTCCTCCGAGGTTGCTCTGCATGATGGCACCAGAGAACTTCCCTCGGGCTTTAGGCGAAGCTAACATGGCCCGGACAGAACCTGCACCAGCAGACTGTCCAAAGATCGTGATTCGATCAGGATCACCTCCGAAATCTTGAATGTTCTTGCGGACCCATTCCAGGGCCGTGATCTGGTCTGCGAGTCCAAAGTTCCCGTTCGTTTCACCGTCGTCGAGGGCGAGGAATCCTAGGCTGCCTAACCTGTAGTTGATGGTGACGAGAACGACATCGCCTCGAGATGCAATGTTGCTACCGTCGACAGTCGGATCAGACCCTTCTCCGCCGGTGAAGGCTCCCCCGTGTATCCAGAACATCACTGGTTTCAGCGTATCTTTGTTTTTGTGTGAGCGCTTCTGTGGGGATGGATCGGGGAGATGCGGCGTCCATATATTCAGGAAATAACAGTCTTCAGCCCCGATAGCGCCCTGCAAGCAGCTACTGCCATAGCCAAGGCCCGATGCATCATTACCAGATCCTTCGTACAGCTTCGAGTATTGCCATCTCTTGGGGTTCTCAGCATAGCGAATCCCCAAGAAGCGGAAGCTGAATCGGTCTCGAAAGCTGTAAATTGTCAGTCAAACCTTCATATAAGCGGTTAGTTGAGCCTTACCCCGTGATTCGCTCATTGTTAGAAGACACTGTGATTTGGAGCTCCGGGCTGGTGTCTTGGTATAGCTCTGTTGAATACGGGGCCGTCTGGGTGCACAAGACGGGATATTTGTCCGTGGCTCTGCCTCGGGAGATGGAGCCCTTGCCATTGATGGTTCGTGGGTGCTTGTCGGAGGAGATCCAGTAGCGCTGACTTGGCGGGTAGCGATGTTGGTACGAAAGATAGTCAAGATTGGTCTTGATGTCGGACGCCTTGTTTTCGGTTCCCCAGAGAGATTCACCCAGCGCTTCACAGCTTTTCTGTGCGTCTTTTAAATCCATCGCATCCAGCAACAGCATTCCCGATCCATTATGGGGACTCTCCGATTCTGAGCCGTCAGATTGACTCCAATAGTGTCAGTAGGGCAACTTACCGAGCAAATCATTATGAATGAGAATAGACACATCCGATCTCAATTGCTCTGGACTAACAGCGCCTCTTACAGAGGCAACTGCCAGCAGCAGTGCTGCTGTCTGAACTAGTTGGACCATTTTCGAAATCCAAAGGAAAGAGGACAGACAGGCATAGTCAGGGTGATCCTCAAGGACCAAGCTAGTCTATTTATCCCGTCCAGCCGCCGGCTAATTTGTATCCAGGTCGCTAATATTTTCCCCGGACTCCGTGCTGCAAAGCTTGTCCACCGGAAGCCTGTCCGTGTCATGCTTGGACGGCCTTGGCTTTTAGCCCGGGGCTAAATGAGGCCGACATTGCGGCAATATAAGGGAGTGTACAATTTTCCCGCATTGATCGATCATTCCTTCGTTGCTAAATATACATCTGTCCCCTCAGAGACCAACCCAATGTCCCGTTTCTTTCACCCGCGCAACCGCTTTCTGCAAATCCTCCATATACAGCCGATGCTGTCGCTGCTTCACACTCTGAGGGATTAAAGGATACATGATCCGCGTCATCAGCACCGAGTGATGATACATCGCCCGCGAGAGCAGACTCGGCTGCAATCCATACTCTCGCGCCAGGCGTTCCGGCAACCAATTCACCGTCATCAACCGCGCAAAGGGCGATATCATTGTCATCCACATGGGCAGATTCCGCGGATAGAGCAGATCCTGGCTGAGCTTACGCGCCTCGTCGGTGATCGGCAGCGTCTCGAGATTATAATTCCAGTACTCCCAGAATTCGTCCAGCGTGGCCGGCCACATCTCCGGCGGCATTCGCAGTGACGTTCCGTACACTGCCGACTCCTTATACAGCGCCTCCATCTTGCTGGGCGAAATCTTCCCGAAGAAGGTCTCGTGGACGACGACGACCGCGACGAAGAGCGTGGCTGCCGTCCACCGGTGCAGCTCCGGATCGTTTGCATCGTAGTCATCCCCCTTGACGCGCGCATGATACTTGTGGATGACGGAGAAGATGGCCGCCTTTTCCTCCTGGGTGCCGAAGACGGCGGCGTTGATGAATCGCGACGTGTTCCGCAGGCGTTGGTAGATGCGGGAGGCAAAGTCGGAGTGGTTGAAACTGCCTTTGGCCAGGGCCGGCTGGGCGAATTGACACAAAATTGCATATTGACCACCGAGCAAGTAGATGTCGTCCTGTACGATGGTACGCAGCGTCTTCGGCTCTGCGAGGGTGTCGAAGATGGTAGTGTTTTCCCACGCTTTACGAGTGGTTTTGCGCTCGGTGAGGGTTCCGTTCGTCGACGGGACGGGGGATAGCACTTGGGTCGTCATAGCGATTGATTGCCAGTGTCAGGATGCTAATAGTGGTCTTTTGGATGGCGAGGTGGGCTCGTGGTTGATATACCAGATTCTGCGTGTGGCGAGCGGCTACAGAGCGGACCGAGGAATGAAGCTCTGGAGGCGCAATCCAGTTTGCTGGCATCAAAGCCGGTCTGATTGGCTGTGATGGTCAGCTCTTCATAGTCCGTAGGGCCATCGAAGAGATTTTCTGGACGATCGAGTCTGATCATTATTAGCCAGGACTCTGGAGTAGTTCCTGAAAGCCCACTTTCCTCGTGGCTCTACAGTAGAGAAAGCTGAGGTGAACTGATCACTCAAAAACTGAGAAGGAAAAAAACACATGCGGGACTTTGTCAGCCTCGGCAATTGTTTCCGGGGACGAATCAAATGTCCCAAATCGAGCGGGGAAATGTCGATCCTTTGACAGCATCATCTTATCCATCCACATCTGACGGTCCCGATGGCACATGAATGCATGCTTTTCCCAATCGATAGTACAACCAAGGTCAATGAAGCTAGAGCGTCCATATTCATGAAATTGATCAGTGTTTCTCCTCTACACGCCGGGACTCGCGACATTTCTCTGCAGTACAACATGCTTGACATCTCGGTACAGTCACAGCAAACCGGTCTATATAGTTCAAAGACATGCCATCTGAAATCCTCTTCCCTGTAATCACCTCCCCGGTATCAGCCCCAGCATTGTAGTTCAATTCAGCTTGACGTCTGTTACCAACGGCTCAAATACTGACATCCATACCAAGCACAATCCTGCCATTGTCTCTCTGGTCACTAGACACGTCCGCGTTTCGCTTGGACGGCGGAGCCATCCCATTGCAAGTTTAATCAGCCAACACCTGCTCATGACGCCTTTCAACCTCTCCATTGTAGGACTGGTCCTCGTTATTCTGTTCATTACGCTTGCGGGTGCCAGCACTGCCTCCAGCATTGACATTCGCGCCACCGCTAAACTCCAGGCCACCACCGGCTTGAGCAGCGCCATTATAGCTCTGGTCTAAGGCGGCTGAGATTGCACGCTTTTCCGGTTGTGATTCACACGCCTCTAGGGGGATACCCGGAATCTGACACGGATTAATCTGAGCACCATTGTAGCTTTGGTCGTTTGCCACTCCCACAGCGCGCTTATCTGCCACGCCGTTATAGCCCTGATCAGTCACCTCCTGCTCGTTGCGCTTGAAACCAAAGGTTTTGGCAGTCAGCGCCTTTTCTTCGGTAACATCACGAGCCATGAGGTTGGTATCGGTACTTCCTATGCTCCCTGGGCACAGCATCACCAGTCAGCTTCGTCACTTTCATGCCTTGACGGATAGTCCAGAAGAACGTTGATGCGACATACCAACAGGCTTGGGAGCAGGTAGGCCTAGCGCACCGACAGCCATCAAAGCCATCACAGCAAAGAAGTTTCGCATATGCATCGTCCAGGTGGTCTATGTGAGTTTTTGAAGAATCAGTTGAACACAGAGGAAGCACAGAGACTGGTCTGGCAATCGAAGCCTTTGTCAGACCCCAAAAGTGGTACTTATATACTGGGATTGGGGCCCTTGTACCAGATTCAGGCCTATGGCCATGATTGTCGACTGATTGAGGGTCGACATATTCGATATGCATGATCCCCCTTGCAGGTCTCCAATCCTGCCGTTCTTTCCTGGCAATAAAGAGGCGGTCAACCGGCCTCTTCATACAGGATACCTACATGCGTTCGACGTTTCTGGTAATCCGATGGCGTCGTCATACAAATAATTGATGAAGAAGCAACCTACAGGAATTCTGCATGACGTTATCTGCAAAATCAAGCCATGCCAGAATCTCAGGCAACAGATCGCAGAATTCTCAAATGGCGGTCAAGGGGACTCATTTGTTGAGCGTATATAGCGATAAAAAACGTACAGACACGATGAATCGATCACCCACTGCTTCACTTCCTAGTCGAGCTCAGCTCTAGCCATGAAATCTCCAGAGCCTAGTTCGAGGCATGGCCACGATCTTGAGGCCCACGAACGATTAATCTCCAGCAGTGACTCGGATTGCGGCTCCACGACGACGGACGAATCGTCATCTCTCCACCAACACTCTCGTTCCGGTCATCGTAAAGCCTTGCTTGTACATGTCGCCCTGGCACTGGTGAATCTCCTGGTCAGTGCGGGAATCTGGCTCCGGCTTAACAGCCAGACCGCATATTGCAAATATGACCCGATGGTTCCGGGTATAATTTTCTCCCTCTGATCCTCGAAGCGATTCCGAGCGCTAACCCGATGCGCAGGCCCTCTTCACGACATCATCTCGTACGAAGTGCGGCATTTGGATGGAGAGCAAGCAGAAAAAACAGGCCCCGTCTTTACGGCCGAAAATGCCGCAACAGGACCTCCATCTCTCGAGGCGGACGCTGCATGGGAAGAAATGCTTCAATGTAGGAAGCCCTAGCATGACTCGTTTCCATAACTCACCCCCTATCAGATGGAAATATTCGACTATCCGAAGAAGATCTAGATGAATACTACCGTGAAAACCCCAATCTCGTCCGCTTTAGCGATGGATCGGGCTACTTCGGCACCACCTCGGCGTTCCACTCCATCCATTGTATCAAATGGACACATCACCTACTCTTCTCTGAGCACTACTACGCCAACCGCTCTGCAGAGGACATTAAAGAGCTGAAGATACACGGTCGTACGAACACTCCTCCCACACGTTGTGTGTTGCCCAAGCTTATCAATCGACACAGACCATTGCTTGACTTACCTGTTACGGACCGTCAAATGCAACGCAGATCTCAGTGTATTTCCCATGATATGGGGTGAAAAGTAGGTTCCCCATCTGCGCCAGTGGCGCTAGAACGTGCATACGGTGCTGAATCAAGGCAGTGATCGGTTACCCTTCGGAATTGACCAGGGTCGCCACCAATGTGCCAATTGGCAACGCATCATGGACTGGGCAAAGGAGCGTCATGTCAATGTTTACGAGCCTGGTTTGGTCATGCATCCCACTTTTGGTAGGTTTTACATGTCCTGCATGCAGATCAGGTATTTTTATGCGCTGTCGAAACCCCTTGCTGACCCGGTACAACAACCTTAGGATGGGCGTACGCCGAGAGCGTGGAGAATGTTACTGGTGTAGGTCATGCATGAAGAAGTACACAGAGGTTCGTCGTAAACTTGAATTGAACATAGCACCCTTCAACATGTAGGAAGGAGGAATCCAATAGACTTTGCCAGCGGAATCTGGAGGCCAGCGTACTCTGTAAATCACGGTTTCGCTGTCTCTTTGCCCAGCATTGAACTTCTTTTTCGTAAGAGAAACAACTCACGCTACACAAGGAGCATGCTCCGCTATTGACAAACTTTAATTTGAAGTATCCTCCCTCTCCTGCAGTGTTATTATGTCCTTGCTTTAACAAGGTGGCTGCCTTTATCAACCTCCATCGAATGCAAAGTCCACAATAATGACTCCACATGTTAAAGCTCCGAGCAAAACCTGAAAATTGACCAATTCTACATCTGATATCTCATAGGTCTCTATGACATCATGTACTTGATCATGTCTTATAATGAGATCGATCGGCCTCGGAATCGGTATTCTCTTCAAGCCAACCTCTACGAGCATTTTACCCCAGTGGTATCTCACGTACAAAAAAGCCTCTGCTTACGAGAACGATCCCCCCATTACTGATGGCATATAGTCCGCCACAAACCCGCTCGACAGCGTCGCATCGTCATCAATTAAATCCATCCCTGGCCCAATGAACACGGGATTTTCTCTCTGAGATACATGTCCTCCCAACATTTGCCAATCATCCAGTTGACTCCGCATAGTCTCGACCGTAGCCATCAAATGTGTGAGAGTCCTTCCATGTACTGAGCCTCTGACATCGTCCGGCCAGCGCCGGAATGCACTCTGGGCAATATTCCAAGCGACACCTGCCAAAGGCCCATCATATCCTCGGATCAGCTCCTTCAAAAGGAACGTGAGTGGCGCATATTGAAAGTATGCACCCAGAAGCCACGCCCACTTCTTCGCCTGGGGTTCATTCTCGAGACGAACAGGAATGTCCAGAATATCGATAGCAGCGCCGAAAAGTCTGTCACGGGTAATCCACCCAGTTGATGTGAGCATGTCTGGTACTGCAAATGGATCATGGTACATGGCCATCCACATTTCCGTCGTCAAGACGTATGCCACGTGTTGTGCGAGCCAGTGAATCAAGTAGGATCCATCACAATGTACCAAGTACCTTGTCTGAAGCCTTTGCTGGCAGCTCTGTGCTGCTGCAAGCTTGTTCGCCCATGGCTGGTCACTCTCGATAACGCGTCTAGTATATGCGATGTCGAACCTGACCAGCGAGAAACTCATCTCCGTCCAACCCGGCTGCAGAACGGGTAGCGGAGTCATATTGGGGTCTAGCGCAGTATCACTGCAATTCAACGGCAGTGCCATCCTGTCCTGAACAGAGTCTGGATCAGAGTCTTCAGACCGTTTTTCTCGGTAATCCTCCGTCGCACGATGATCCAAATACCATAGCTGCCACCAGAGCCGGCGACGCATCTCGGCATCAAACAACGAACAACCCTGGTCCGGCGAAAGGTTGAGTCGTCGGGCCAGACCGGCTAGCGTCCAGGCAGACTTTTGCTCTCGTTGATATATACTGAACGATATAAACAGCACCAAGGCCTGGATTGTAGTCATATCATCCGTGGTGGTGAATCCAGCCTGCATCAATGCGCGCTCCGTTGCTGAGCGAAAGGTGGCAATGCCCGTTGGTTTGGACATTTTGAAGTGCACATGCACATCTGTGTCATCCATAGCACAGATACAAGCTAGGTAAATGGCCAGGACAAGCGCATGGTCCCCGTCTCGTCCAGCATGAGGGGCTTGAGTGACGCGTTGAAGCACCCCGTAAGCATGGGGTCGATAGAGAATTTTAACGAGAGGGTCAATTGTCTCAAGAAAGACCTGCCAGCACGCCCGAGCCGTTGCCACTGGCGGAAAGAAATTGACCACAGCCTGAGACCAGGTGTGACGGGCAGGATGTATTTGGCTGGGACTTTGTCCCACTGGTGGTAATTGGCTGCCTTGCATATTCAGGGCTGCTGTCAACTCCGAGATCTGCGACTCTAGAACCCTAATTCTATCGTAGAACAAATGGGTCTCAACGCCTGGGAATTCGTGCGTAGCTGGAGTTTGACTAGTCGGCCTTCTACGGGGCCTGGCGCGGGGCCTGGCGCAGGTCCTGACAGGAGACGGGTATACACAGGGTATCGACCATCGTGTGCAATTGATACATGGCACATCTCGGTCACATTTAACTTTCCTCGAACGACAGGCAATACATGATTTTGCCTTCAGAATTTGCTGGGTGTGGACCAGAGTGGCGGGCGAGGAGAACTCGATGGCGTTCCGCGCCAGAGGATTCTCGTTATTCATCTTTCTGATATTCCGGTGTTCCAGAAGCAAAGTAAATAATGATGAGCGAGGCGAATTCTCTCTAGAGGTCTGTATATTGGAACGTGTCGTGATGGTGATGTTGCCTGGTTGAGCCAAGCAAAACACGAGGTGGCAGTGTTGATATCACGGGAATCTCGCAAATCTCGGTCTCTTGGCCTGTCAATCATGCATAATTTGTCAGGAGCATATCGATTGGTGGAAGATGACTGGTTGGCTGCGTCGGATTTCTCGGGCCTTGTCATATACATGCCTGTTGTATATTCTTTCCAGTTTCTCTGGAGAGTAATTTCGATTCCGTCAAACGTTATGGAAGATTCTGATATAAAGATGAGGAAACTCCCTCGCTGCGGTGTTTCCATGATGAACAGATTATTCCACTCAATCTGGCCACTGTGATACCGAGCTGAACGACTAAAATGCATCGCGACTTCTATATTTCCCCCTTATGGATCTGGTGTGAGTACAAACGAGAAGGGATTGCCTGAATAATATCTAATGACTGGCTGGTTCCATGGACGACAGGTATTCTCGCGCCGCTCTGTAAAGCCAACATGATCTATGAAGAATTACATCTGGTTCCCACCTTTGCGACAGCCCACGGAGTTATCATGGGGATCGCGTTCGTGGTCGTCTTCCCCCTTGGTGCCATCCTTCTCCGAGTGCCCCAGTCAAAGATCAGCATCTCCATCCATATCGCATGTCAAGTGCTTGGAGCCGCTTTGATGATAGCAGGTCTTGCCACGGGAATTCGCGTCGGAAGGATACTTGACCGCGTGCGCGTATTCCGTCCGCATTCATTTGTGCCAACCGTTGTCTGACATATTCTCATAGTCGCATAACAACTCACATACTATCTTGGGCACAGTTGTGGTCGCCTTCCTGCTCATTCAGCCGATTATTGGCTTCTTCCACCATCGTCGCTTTCAAGCTACGCGGCAGCCCTCTCCGTGGACTTTTGTGCATGTCTGGTTGGGTAGAATCAGCATACTGCTTGGGATCATCAATAGGGGGTTTGGGTTACATCTGGCGGCGAATACAAATGCGGGTATGATCGTCTATGGAGCTCTGGGAGGGCTATTTGGCGCCGCCTTTGTAGGAGTTGCTGTCTGGACAGGTGGGCTAAGACTGTGGGTGAGGGAAAAGCAACCTGAGGTCTCCGAGGCTGAGATTTAAGACCGCCGAGTGTCTATTTTCCTTGTTCCGCGGAGTCTGTTCTGAGATGTTGTTCATGGGGACAGTCACGCAATAGATTGCCACATAGGACTATGCTTGTATCCGACATATCTCGTTGTCTACTCACTAGTATCTTCAAAGATCATGAAAGCAGGGGAGGCAATCTAAAATTTCCACTTTTGTACTCAACGACATAGTCTCGTTACGTCAAATCTACTAGCCTCGTCACATCGTGTTTCCAAAGGCCGTAGGAAACATATATACAATCCGTCCCACATATAATCATAAAGCTCATGTTAATCTTGGGCATCGATATCAGGTAACAAGACCTTGCCCTCGAACCCTCCGTCCCTCCCCCGACGATATTTCATCCACACCCGCCATCTTCCCTCCTTGTCTTTCGAGCTGACAACCCCAAAGTCCCGCAAAAGACAGTCTGGTGTTGGACTCCGACCCGCAGAATTCAACACTTTCTCCAATGACCAGACGCTCTGACCGGTCGGATCCAGATCCTCCTCCAACGACACCACAGCCGCTACAAGATGGGCCGTCGGACGGCACATGTACAAGCTCTGGACAGGCGGCGCAAGTCGCAGATACCGCAGCGCCTCCCTCCTCAATGTTGGCGATCTGCATTTTAGTGCAGTAATGAACAGGGGTAGGCCGACGCCCATCTCAAACGTGAAAGGCGGCTGGGTACCATCATCCGTGGTGGTGGACGCTAGGGCCGCTGGGGCGAGGGTCAGGATGTGCGCAAAATCGGCTTCATGTGCGTTGTAGTCGCCTTCGGTATCGCGAAGGCATGTGCGTGTCTCAATGAGGATGCTCTGGTAGGTCATTAGAAGGGTGGAGGAGACGCCATTGTGTGAGGTTGATTGGGTGCGGTCCCGTAGTATTGATTGGAAGGTACTGTGCCATGCTAGAAGACGGGCTTCGAGATCTTTTTGTTGTGCAAATAAGGTGGGAAGGAGGATTTCAGTGATGCGAGTGATCTTCTGAGCTCCACTCGCTTCCTGATGAAGGAGCTTCCATTCTGCTAAGAGGGTGAAGAGTGCGGTTCGTGCCTCGGACAGAGTTGCAAAGCCCTCGTTGGTTGTGGTATCCGGAGGTGGGCGTTGAATGGGGGCGACGCCCGCTAGAATGAGGGTTAGGGCGCCCATGCGGGTAAACACCGGTGCCACCACAGCACGTAATTCCCCGGATTGCATGGTGGATTTAAGTCTGTCGGCTACTAAGGCGGCATGATTTGTCATGATGTTGATCCCTTGTCGGTAGAGCGTGACTGCCGCCGAGAGATTCCCCTGCAGAAGCTCGATGGTGATAAAGAGCAAGCAGCTGATCAGGGCTACTGTTGGGTCCAGGGTCAGCGCGCGGAGCCGTTTTTGCAGGCTCTCCAGCGACCGGGAGTACCATGAGAGAGCTTCTAGATGACGAGGATCTCGGGCTACAGGGGCCATCGCGAGTAATGAGAACGGTTGGCAGTCACTGATCGGGGGGCGTTCATATAACGCACTCAGAGAGATGACGGCATCCCATATAGCCGGCTCGGAGCGACATATCTGCAGTACGGTTCCGCGCCAGAAGATCGAGTCTAACACACCGGCCAGGGCGGGAGCGGCGCGGTGAAAATAATGCTCGAAAGCGCGCCGTTCGCGCTGCCCAGAAGGGTACCGCTGAAGATCACTCAGCGGTGGTATGATAGATCTCGCATGAGCATGATCTGGGGACCGTGGTCTTGAAGCCCCTAATGATGACGACGCACTACTGTAGTCGCATCGTCTGCCCGTGCTACTACAACGCTGACACCGTGGTTTCTCTTCCCCACACTTCACACGGCGGATTCTAGAGAAGAGTTAGGCTTAGTTCCGCTCAGATCAAGCCATCTTAATGGCTTCGGTCCCAACGATTAGCTCATTAACTGACTTGCAAGTGATGCATCCCGTCTTCGATTTGGTGCCACCGAGACGACGCGATCGGGTGGACATGGCTGAAGCGACTAGGGCGACCGAGGCGTTGACGAACGCAGCGCAGACATCAAGCCGGCCTGTTGCAGATCATTACGTCAATGGACTGAGAGGATTCAAAACGAGGCCCCTAACTGTGCTGGCGGTGATGTTGGCTCCGAAGTGCTCCGTCTGTGAGAGCCGTTTCTTGATGTCGGGGCCGCTGATGACATAAGCCAGGGGCGCTATCGCGGCACGTGACCCTGCGCGACCCTAATTTCCTCTCGATTCAACACCACACGCCGCGACTACTGCAGGTTCCAAAGCCACGCGAAAGCTCACCCATGGATCGACTTGAGACACTTTCACCGGACGGAGGCGATCTGACTTTAGCAAGACCTGCGAGCCTCTGAAACCAGACCCTCTGCGCGAGTGTCCACAATCCCCTGAATGAATACGTCATGCGCAATCTTGCTCAGGAACAGCCGTGCAAACCAAAGGGACTAAAGATGTGCCTAGGTGGGAAGACGCGCATTCATCTGGCAGGTTTCGGGTTTCCCCTCATTTATCCCTCACGTCGACCAGTGGATATCCACGTTTCGATCACTCCGCTTTCCAAGCTTCTTGTCCGAGCCAAGAGTTGATACGAAAATCCCCCATGGGGCAGGCATTTTCCACCCCGTGTGTGCGCTTCTCTCCACCCAGTCACTTCTAATATTGCTTACTTTCTTTTGCCACTTGAGAGTAATCAAACACGTCTGCTACGGGACGGGGGAGCCATGGGCCTGAAGAGCGTCATTATTGACGCCTCCTCCCACTAAACTACCACAATCGTCGTTGGTTCTCCAGTGATCGCCTCAGGGCAGTACCCAAGACAGCTAGAAACTAGACGATCCACGCCTGATTATTGGGGCTCCGGGCTAAAAAGTATGCTCTGCTCGCCTATCAAAATTTCGGCGTTGGGGCTGCAGTCCAACCCGGGAGTCGATTGTGTGTGCCGAACACCCCAGGGACCGCCGATCCGTGTCGTTTCTTCGGAGCCCGTCCTTCACTTGGAATTGCGATGGGCGCTCCGATGTGGAGCGTCCCCGCCTCCACGCAATCCCTTCCCCCGGCATTCTTTGTCCTGCTGTCCGACGACATAGGATGAACGCCACGCTAAGATGAGAGCGAGATCAGACAGCTCACACCCTCTCGGATAGCGACATGTGAAGCTGTTGGCTCAAGGTTGGATGGCAACCCTACCGTTCCGAGAGTGGTCGAGTATTGGCATTGTGCCCACTCCATTACCCACTCCAGACCAATCCTGCTGGAAGATGGCTCGACTAGAACCTCTAGACGGGGAATTATTCCCAAGCTATCCCTTCACATGGCCGTTAGCACACTCCAGCTCGGTCTGGAGTACAGCCCCCACGGGGTGTATAATTGGGATGAGCGATGAAAAAGCTTGTTAGCGTCATTAGTAAAGGGATGATCTCTACCAGTACACTCACATAAGAACAGTCTTGTACGGTCTGTATCCGGGGAAGGTGACTTCGTGTCCAGCCCTCAGTCCCAGGACAGCATCGAGGTTCCGAAGTCGCTGTGATCGCTGTTGCTGTTGCTGCTGTTGAGACACAATAATATTCCCTAAGGCAGCTTCCTCGGGCCATCAACATCAACATGCGTTTCTTCTCCGTTGCTACTACCGCGCTTCTGCTCGCGTCGCGCGTGGCAGGGGCAACTCCTACCACTGCTGCCGACCTGGGTGGTAACCCAACCCAGATCGACAACACCGAGAGCAGCGATCCCCTCGTCAATGCCTTCTCTCAGAAGCAGGGCGATGCCTCGTTGACGGCCGCACCCTCTGTGAAGCAGCAGACTACAGAGGCTGCCCCGGCTGCCGCGACTCCTATTGCAGTTGTGGAGTCGGCGGCCGCCTCATCCCCAGACGAAGAGGAAAACCCCAGTCAGGCGGCTTCTTCAGAGGCCCCGGTCGTGCCCACCAGCGTGGATGCAGGTCCAGCCATTTCGTCGATTGTCTCCCCAGCTGAGAGCGTCATCTCTGGCAGCACCCCCTCTGAGAGCGCTAAGAGCGCTGCTGCCGCTCAGCCTTCGAGCTCTGCAGCTACATCTTCCATTACTGGTGAAGAGTCGTCGTCTTCCTCGTCCGGCTCCTCGTCGTCAAGTGACAGCAGCAATCCCTTCGACGCAATCACCCAACCGTTCGAGGAGCTCGGTGAGGGTCTTCAGGGTCTCCTGGACCCTGGCTTCCTGGCCACTGTCACCAACACCTTCAAGTATCTTTCCACTGGTCTGGCTCCTCCCGTTGACCACCAGCTCCGGGTGCTTGTTGGCACCGCCAACGACCTGCTGACTCCCGCATTCAACAAGAAGGTTGAAGGCCTCATTGACACGGCCACCGACTTGCTGACCCCCGAGTTTGGCAAGAAGGTCGATCAGCTCATCGACAACGCGAACGACCTCCTGACTGCCGAATTCAATAAGAAGGTCGACGGTCTGATAGACAGCGCTGCTGGCCTCCTGACCGAACAGTTCAGCAAGAAGGTCGACATGCTGATCGACAATGCCAACGACCTCCTGACCGAGCAATTCAACAACAAGGTTGAGGGCCTGATCGACAATGCTGCTGGCCTCCTGACCGCGCAGTTTACCAAGAAGACCAACAACCTGATTAACAACGCCAACACCCTGCTCACCCCCGACTCCGTTCAGTCCATCAACGGTCTCCTTGGTAACGCCAACAAGCTCCTTACGCCAGAGTCTATCAAGTCTATCAGCAATCTTCTCGACCAGGCCGGTCCCTTGATCAACCAGGCCAGCGGTCTGCTCTCTGCCGACTCAGTCAAGTCTATTGAGAGCCTTCTTGGCAACGCCAACAAGCTCCTAACCCCGGAGTCTGTCAAGTCTATCAGCGATCTTCTCGACCAGGCCGGTCCTTTGATCAACCAGGCTAGCAGTCTCCTCACTGCCGACTCAGTCAAGTCCATCAAGAACCTTCTTGGTAATGCCAACAATCTCCTGACCCCTGAGTCCGTCAAGTCCATCAGTGACCTGCTCGATCAAGCTGGTCCTTTGATCAACCAGGCCAGTGGTCTCCTTACTGCCGACTCGGTCAAGTCTATCAAGAGCCTTCTTGGCAACGCCAACAAGCTCCTGACCCCCGAGTCCGTCAAGTCCATCGGCAACCTGCTCGATCAGGCCGGTCCTCTGGTCAACCAGGCGAGCGACCTGCTGACTGCCGACTTCGTCAAGAAGACCAACAGTCTGATCGACAACGCCGATGGCCTCTTGACGCCCGACGTCACCAAGGCGCTAAAGATCCTCATCGGCGACATCGTCCCTCTCTTGCCGGAGATCAAACCTCTCCTGACCGCCGACACCATTCACGGTCTTACCGGTTTGCTGGGCAATGCCGAGGATCTCCTCACCGCCAAGTTCGTCAACCAGACCACCAGCCTGGTCAACTCTGCCGGCGATCTCCTGACGCCCGACCTCGTCGACTCCCTCACGGACCTCCTCGACGACGTCGTGCCTCTAATTCCCGAGCTCAAGCCTCTCCTGAAGACGGACACCATCTCCGAGATCACCTCGCTCCTGGGCAACGCGCACGATCTGCTCACGCCCAAGTTCGTCAACGAGACGTCCATCTTGATCGACGACGTCACCAGCGCTTTACCCATCCTGGACGCCTTGCTGCAGTCACTTTAAATAACCGATGATCACGACTAGAATCGTTAATATTTGTTCACATGGATTTCGGTTTGATTTTGGGCGGGTGGAATGATGCCGGAGTTACTTGCAGGGCACCAAGACACGCATACGCCTCTAATGATCTATCTACGAGACCAGTGTCCAACGCCTGTTACTGATATGTTTATACGAATTTAATTGTTGATGACCTTGTCATATTTCAAGCTTGTAAGTTTCAATGTGGCTCGTCACTAGCCTATAGAATGTACTCCCTGGAGCGCAGCATCCCACTTGGTAGACGGACACACTGGATTTCATACCTTTTTATTCTTAATCCCATCTGTCACTGGTAACTTTGCCACTTGTTATCTTTCTGACTTCTAATGATATTTTTTGATATTTTTACCCTAGGGTCTATTTTTGACACTAGCGTGTGCACGTGTTCCCCTGCCGTCGTCTCCAGATCTGCACTCCACAGATGACTTGCTTTATAGATTAGGGTACCTACATTCGACCATGCAGTTTTGATCTGTAATTACGGAAGCGGTCTATACATAATATCACATACCCGGTCCAATCGATGATCCATGCATAGTCAGAATCATTATGCATCTCCGGTTGTTTCAGATGTGCAGGGTGCGCCGAGGTACCACTAGCATCCTAATGCACCATCCCTTGGCCCTTCTTCACGAATTAGAATTCATTAAAGAATAATTCACAAGTATTATTGAATTTCTCATCATTCCTTCGCTTTTTTTTCTAAAATTTCTGTCAGCGGTGACTCGACAGCTAAACAGTCTTTCAAAGTGCCTTAATGTAGCGTCACTAGTATGATGCATGCCTCAGGGGCTGCTTTAGTATTATACCGTACGTCTTTTTACCGTACATTATGTTTGATGAGAAACGATTCGAAGATTAGATGATACCTGATTATTATTATAATCATATATTCTTCGTGTGAATGTCAAGAGATGCTCGAATTATATTATGAAATATATATTTTTCCCGCGGCACAGTGATCACACTGTGGGCCATAAAGTTAATGCAAATATCACGTCACTCAAATGTCACAGAAAAGAGAGAAGCAAGCTACGAAATGTTAGTATAGTGCTTAGAGGTCACTCAATCCATCTTTCTCTCATACCATGTGTTAGATAAGTATCTTCACTGCGTTTTGATTCCTTGAGGAGCTTAGTTCTTCAAAAATTACGGTTTTGCCCAACCTTCACTTGCTCATGAAACGAGAGGTCATAGACTCTGTAAATCACCACCATTCTATGTCGCATGAGAATGTCTCTGTATTGGGCCTCTTTATGTTTGAACGATGTATCCGTGGGAATTGTGATCCCCACTAGTGTTGGGCAGGCCAGAGGGCAAGGTATCTTTTCAGTACTTATTATCCTGATCAGAGCAAGTAAAAACTTCAAAAGCATGGATGACCCGACCTCTTGAATTCAAAATAGAATGCTTGATTCTGCAGGAATCATCGATAAGAGCTATCAATACGACTAGCATCGAAAATATACCTTCGAGTGCGTGACGGCATACTGACTTCGACGAAGCTTTCCAGATAGTTTCTCTCCTCATTGATGAACCCCTATTGCAATGCCCAGATGGTGTTCTTTTTCTGTGAGTCTCAACGTAGCCATACATATCACCAACGAGCCATTGTAGGATCTCTTTCCTGGGTCAATGCCTTTTGTGGGATGCATTTGGCCGGCTTCTGATAGAATATACATGGTACTTGTCAATGTCACTGGTGACACGAGTAATGATATTTCCAACACCTGGCCCATCAAAGATTTACTAGGTAATATTCAACTTCGATGGCAATCTTGGCAAGCGCCGGCGTACTCAGAAGCCTAAGATGCGAGATCAAGGCCTCCCAAACCTCTCCACCAATATATTGTTTCCCAATATTCATCCTGATCATGAAGCGTATGCATTGCTCAATACAGGTACAAAAGCCATCTTCGCCTAGTATCATACTTCCAACCCGTCGAGCTACTTTTTCAACCCGTCAGGCATCAGACGAGAAGGCAAGAAGCAAGTAGAGTGATTGCTGAATTATACACTTGACATAACCTTAGGGTCGGCAGAGCCTAAATATATAAATAGACCGGTCCAGGCCAGTCGAATTGGGCAGGGTCTTAGATTTCACGGTGAACATCTGATTTCAACTATTGGGGTCCACAGAGTCAAATAAATTAGATTGAGTGCGGTAGGATATAGGCGGGGAGTTACTGTTATATGCGAATCCGGGGTGGAGCCATAGGGGTCTGTCTCTTTTGGGGAACGTTAGGTATCACTCAACCAGCCGGAAATCAAGCAGTTGGAGTATGATGATCGATGACTATCTCGCTGCGAATCAAGAAATTACGGTCTGTCAAGCGACATGCGAGTGAGGCACCACGCTCAAAGAGGACAGTTGGGTCTCTCCACGAAAAATCGCACCGCAATTGTTGTGCAATTCACCAATTCAGCAAGGAGTCGGCGTCTAAGTTGAAGCCGGCGTAGATTATAGCATAGGCAGAGGACATAAATTTTTTTCGTTTTTCATTTCATCGCAATGCACCTATTTTAGCAGATGTATCCTGATCGCAGGCCTGGATCTCGCAATTTTCGAGTCCTTCGAATTCCCACGCCGTTACCGCCATCGCAATGTGAACTGAAACCCCAAAGAAAAACCCATTTAAGCCGACTTGCTCTTGACGGCCTCACGACCCTTGGCGATACGCTCGAGGAGCGCCTCACGGTCCTTGTCGAGGTGGAGCTTGGTGATGACAACGTTGGAGGCGGCGATGCCGAGGGGAACGCTCTGGCCGTTGGACTTCTCACGGACAACACGCTCAACGTGCACAACGTACTTGAGACGGTAGACGGAGGTGATCTTGCCTTCCCGGCCCTTGGAGCTACCTCTGGTGACGAGAACTTCGTCGTCGCGGCGGATGGGGAGCGAGCGGACCTGTAGAGGATGGTGTTAGATTTGTGCATTTGCGGTCTTTGGATCTGTTTGAATTGTTCCCCCATGTCGCCGGTGTTGCTTTCTTCCTCACTCCCTCACTCCCTCACACAGTCCGGGTCGGTGATGGAGAGCGAGAAAGAGGGGGTTGCGCGATATCCATTCCGACTGTTTGAGGGGTTTCCAAATCGTTCGGGTGTTGTTCGCACGTACGTTGTACTTCTCACGGAGCTCCTTCGAGAGAGGGGCGGACATGCGCACACGGCGCTCGCTGCTGGGAGCCTGGAAGTGCGCCTTCCGGGACTTCGAGCGCGAAGAGGCAAGGCCTAGAGACACACAAGTTCATCAGCATACTGCTTTGGCTGAGTGGACGATTTCGAGACACATTGGCGGGAGGAATCTTGGTCGGACCGGGGAAGATTTCGAAAAGAGTTGCTGGGCAGAAAAAAAAAACAATTCACAATCGTCACATACCCTTGTTCATGACAGTCATCTTGACGGAGCCTCTGGGGGGGTCGTGAAAGGGCTCGTAACGGTTGTCGTTGGGGTCGTCGTCGGGAAGCGTCAAAGTTGAAGAGATTCTTTTGTGGCCGAAAATAATGGGTTGTGCGTCACATGACGGCCCGCTTAGGCTAGGGCTGGTTTGCGCCCGGTGATTGGCTGGCTGCCGCGCGCTCCCGTCGAGCGCGGGCGACGCGGATTGGTCAGTCGGTCGAGGATGGAGGGGAAGGGCTCGTTCATTGGAGGATCAGTTCTTGCATTGCTTGCCTGCCATACTCGGAGTACATCGCCTGGATATCATGGATCTATGGTTCATGCCTTATCTTGTCCCAGGGGTTTGATTCACAATCCTTCACTCCCCATTCTGACAGAGTGCCATCAAGCGCCTGTCAGTTCTTTGCTCACTTCAGCCTAAGAAATCTAGGGGAAGCCCTGTTCTCCACTTCGGCCTAGGTATGTCTGGGATATGAAGAAAGGACCTGTTACCTTACTTATCCGACTACACTCAGTGAAGGGTGTCTGGATACCTCGTGTGGACACATATATCAAGACATTGGCTATTGGTGTTTTTCTCATCAACAGGATAAGACATGGATAATACATGGGATCCATAGCACCACTGGAATATCATTCGACTACTCTATCCTTCAATGGCTTCGTTCCGTCCGTACATGGACATACGGCATTAGGATGGTCCCATCCTAGGCACAGTAGAAGTTGACATAGCAGTCAGGCTGTCCATCCTCGCCTAAGCTGCATTCATCAATAATGGGCATGAAGTCCTGGTTGGGACAAATCCTCAAGCAGTTCTTGTAGCTACCGCAAGGGCTCGTATCTATTCAAAAATTTTGTCAGCCATCAGACATTGATCTTCAGTACCGAGATACTTACAGACGTCGGCTTGAGCCATGGCCAAGGCGGTCAGGCTGAGGAGGGAAAGAGTACAGGAGAGTTGCATCGTGCAGGGCTAGCTGACGAGCATCTCAGGGAATCGCCCACGTAGAATTCAAAGAGATGTACACACTTACAAATTGGCAATACTGACACTAACAATGTTTGGTTCAGAAACAGTCTTGCTCCGTGCAGAGGCACCTGAGGAGGTCCTGGGTTTTGTATACCGGGATCGGGCCGCATTCCATCGCCCAGCTACGTCTCTGGGGGAACTGCAAACCAGGAGTGCTACATGCTCCCTTACTGCCTTCCTCGAATGAGGCCGGATCGGAGCTTTTCTGACGGGTCTGTGAGTGGCATGCTGCATACTTGAGTCTCCCTCGTACATAGTTGTGATGGTGTCTCGGTGTTTGCCATGTTTGCAGGCACCCGCCACAATGTGGCTGGTAAGGCCACCTGGAGATTCGTCGGGAGCTGCACTGACAGACTGCCAAAACATCCTCCTCGTTCCTGGCCTGCCTCACCTCCCACCTCTCCCTCGACTCGATTCCCCTCCGCTCCTCCCCTCCGGGCTGCTCCTCTCTTCGAATACTGTCGCCCCCTCGCGGATAATGAAGGCGCGGTAGTCGTTCACATCTCCCCCCGCCTACGCACCCACGAGAACAACTGACCCGCCCTGAGTCGACCTACTCCGACGTCACTTCACCGATCCCTTTTCCTGCCCCCCGACCATTATCGAACGACTCCCTGCTGAGACATTCAGCAGTCTGCCATCATGAGCTACGTGAAGAAGGATGAGGACGCCGATCAGACCATGATCAAGCTTGATCGCACCTCCGTGTTTCAAGATGGTAAGGAAATCAACATCCCACCAAACTGCCCCCTACCGATTCCTGTGAATGCCATCTCGTCTCGCATTGAGGATAGCTGCTGACTAGGTGTTCTGCCTGTTCCCTTTGGTTTAGCCCGGTTGTTCAACACTTCTCCGATCTCCCCCCGAAGATGTCGCACACTTCTGACCAAAATTGCCGTCCTTGTCTTCACGGGGGAGCAATTCCCCACGAACGAGGCCACCACGCTGTTTTTCGGCATTTCTAAATTGTTCCAAAACAAGGATCCGTCCCTGCGCCAGATGGTCTATCTCATTCTTAAGGAGCTGGCCAACACTGCGGAGGATGTCATCATGTCGACCAGTATTATCATGAAGGATACCGCGGTCGGTAGCGACGTGCTCTACCGCGCCAATGCCATCCGTGCGCTCTGCCGTATCATTGATGTAAGCGACAGGACGAACTTTCTATTTTCTGAGAAAGGTCGATTGGATAAGCTAATGGGAAATTGCGGCGAAGGCCACCACAGTTCAAGGCATCGAACGACTGATCAAGACTGCGATTGTCGATAAGACCCCCTCGGTCTCCTCCGCCGCCCTCGTATCCTCCTATCACCTACTCCCTATTGCCCGCGATGTTGTCCGGAGATGGCAGAGCGAAACGCAAGAGGCGGCTTCGGCCTCGAAACAATCGACCGGCTTCCTTGGATTTGGTGGTAGCGCCCAGACCCACGCCATCTCGCAATCGAATTTCATGACCCAATATCACGCCATTGGTCTCCTATACCAGATGCGCTCGCATGATAGGATGGCCCTGGTGAAGATGGTTCAACAATATGGTGCGGCTGGAGTGGTCAAGAGCCCTGCAGCACTGGTGCTCTTGGTGCGACTGGCGGCTAAGTTGGCGGAGGAAGACTCCGGTTTGAGGAAGCCCATGATGCAGATGCTTGATGGCTGGCTCCGACACAAGCATGAGATGGTGAACTTCGAAGCCGCAAAGGCAATTTGTGATATGCGGGATGTGACCGACGCGGAGGCTTCTCAAGCCGTCCATGTCCTGCAGCTGTTCCTGTCCTCGCCTCGGGCGATCACTAAGTTTGCCGCCATCCGGATTCTTCACAATTTCGCGACGTTCAAGCCCCATGTTGTGAATGTGTGCAACCCAGATATCGAATCGTTGATCTCAAACACCAACCGCTCCATCGCTACCTTCGCAATCACTACTCTACTGAAGACTGGCAACGAGGCCAGCGTCGATCGTCTGATGAAGCAAATCTCTGGCTTCATGGCAGATATCACGGATGAATTCAAGATCACCATCGTCGAGGCCATTCGCACCCTCTGTCTCAAGTTCCCCAGCAAGCAGGCGGGTATGCTTTCGTTCTTGAGCGGTATCCTGAGGGACGAAGGTGGGTATGAATTCAAGCGGAGTGTTGTGGAGAGCATGTTTGATCTCATCAAATTCGTCCCCGAAAGCAGAGAAGATGGTATGAGCCTCTATTCCCATGTTTCATATGATACGTGTACTAACCAGTTCCAGCTCTCGCGCATCTCTGCGAGTTCATTGAGGACTGCGAATTCACCAAGCTCTCCGTCCGAGTCCTGCATCTTCTTGGTGTGGAGGGTCCCAAGACGTCACACCCGACCAAGTACATCCGCTACATCTACAACCGTGTCGTTTTGGAGAATGCAATTGTCCGGGCCGCCGCTGTCACGGCTCTGGCCAAGTTCGGTGTCGGACAGAAGGATCCCGAGGTCAAATCGAGTGTCTCCGTTCTGCTCACCCGGTGTCTTGATGACATTGATGATGAAGTTCGTGACCGTGCTGCACTCAACTTGCGGTTGATGGCCGAGGAAGACGAGGCCGCGTCCGCGTTTATCAAGAATGGTAAGCATTTTCTTCTACTCAGTACAGCTCCAAAACCCGATCGCTCATCAAGAATCCAGACTCTATGTACTCCCTCTCCACTTTCGAGCACCAACTTGTCATGTATGTGACATCGAACGACAAACAGACATTTGCTGCTGCATTCGACGTTTCCACGATCCCCGTGGTCACGCAGGAGCAGGCGTTGGCGGAAGAGCGTACCAAGAAGCTTACCTCGGCCACCCCGACACTCAAGGCTCCTTCAGCTGGTCCTCCCAAGGGCAAGACCAATGGTGTCGCCGAAGTCAGCACCGCAGCCGCAACCCAGAAATACGCCGAAAAGCTTATGCAGATTCCCGAGCTGAAGGAGTACGGCACCCTGCTCAAGTCCTCTGCACTGGTTGAACTCTCCGAGAGCGAGACGGAATATGTCGTCACCGCCGTCAAGCACATCTTCAAGGAACACATTGTGTTGCAGTACGATATCAAAAACACCCTGCCCGACACTGTGCTCGAAGACGTCACTGTCGTCGCCACACCATCCGAGGAGGAGGTCTTGGAAGAGGAGTTCATTGTCCCTGCGCCGAAGCTGGCCACGAACGAGCCCGGAATTGTCTATGTCACATTCAAGAAGCTCGGTGGCGAGCACGATGTGCCCGTCACGTCCTTCACCAACGTCTTGAAGTTCACCAGCAAGGAAATTGACCCTACGACTGGCGAGCCCGAGGAGAGCGGCTATGACGATGAGTACCAGGTCGAGGACTTGGATCTCACCGGCAGTGACTATATCATTCCCACATTTGCCGGCAGCTTCGACCATGTCTGGGAGCAGACTGGCGCCAATGGAGAGGAGGTCAGCGAGACGCTTCAACTCAGCAACATGAAGGGCATTGCGGGTAAGACAGAATACATCGATCCAAGGCTACTATTCCCATCAGATGCTAATACCTCAACAGATGCTACTGAACAACTTATCTCCACGCTGTCGCTGCAGCCTCTGGAGGGCACCGACGTGGCTCTTAGCAACAG
The DNA here is from genome assembly GCA_003719415.1 of Aspergillus olivimuriae. Classification (NCBI taxonomy): domain Eukaryota; kingdom Fungi; phylum Ascomycota; class Eurotiomycetes; order Eurotiales; family Aspergillaceae; genus Aspergillus; species Aspergillus olivimuriae. The sequence goes on along the minus strand of RHLO01000482.1, from coordinate 87,833 downwards.
CACACACACTCTCAAGCTGTTCGGCAAGACAGTATCCGGAGGCCGGGTGGCGTCTCTGGTCAAGATGGCTTATTCCAGCAAGACTGGCGTGACGACCAAGATCACCGTCCGGGCGGAGGAGGAAGGGGTTGCTTCTGCTGTGATTGCGTCGGTTGCCTAAAGGGGTGGAACTTGTAAATTGTAATCGGTCATGATCTTGGCGGCGCATCGTTTGCGACGGGCCCAGCGTTATGAGATTGGGCCTGTTTCTTTCTGCATTTCTTGATGTTTCTCTTATTCCACCTTTTCTCTGTTCCCCTTCTCTTTTGAAAACTCCTTTTGTGCGGATTATAATGCAAACTTCGAGCTAGATTCGATGAGTTACCTTGTTACGTTTTTCTCACTTGTTTCTTCATTCTTTCTATATCGAAGTGTCAGCTCTTCCCTGTTACTTGCCTGTTTTCCCCTGTCCTAGTTGTCAAAAGCGCTGCGCATTTGGTTTGGCTGATGCCTCTGTAGACAGCTTTGAGATATATCTATTCACACATTTTAGTCTATCATGAATGTCCTATATAAGTCTCGAACACATAGAACGGGGTCATTACCACAAGAGAGTATGCAAGCGGCAGGTCATCAGATCGTCTAAAGATAAGCAGGGGGGATTCCGCAAGAAAAAAGCAACATTTACACATAGACAACGCCATAGTTTTCTTCATGTAACCGGGCCCCCCGGTTCGCCCCTTTGACGAGAAGCGCCTCGTCAATATCCTCATCCTCTTGGATACGCTCTTCTGTGCAGAAAACCTCCGAGAACTCGACGGAACGCAGGTTGGACAGGCCCGTGGCCAGCGCATGGAGCAGAGCATCGGTCGAAAAGCCCACGCTAGCGTCTAGATGCGGGTATCCGAGTCGGAGGACCTCCAGCGCCAGCGGGGGGTACATGTGATCCATCATATCGAAGAAAGCGTCCTCAACGAGGTCGCCGGGTACGCTAAGGAAGGTGAGATTAGGGAGGAAGGCGGGAATGGCGTTGATGCATTCTGCGTGGAGGGAGCGGTTGGAGGCGGAGATGGTGAGTCGACGGAGGCTTCGGTTGAGCTGTGGGCTGCTGATGAGGCTGCCGAGATTCTCGACGGAGAGATCCACGCAGTTTTTGAGAGTGAGGCTTGTCAATGCGGGGGGCCATGCGAAGAGTGGGATCTCCGCGGGGGAGAAGCGGCCGCTGACTTGCAGTCGGGAGAGGTGAGGGGGCCAGTTGGCGCTGTCGGCGGTAGTGAGGACGGTGGATTGGGGGAGACGAAGGGAGGCGAGTTTAGTGAGTTTCGAGAGCGCGGTTTTCAGGCTGGGGAAGGCGAGAGGTTCGCCTACGAGGGAGAGGTCGAGGTGGCGAAGGTGGTAGCATTTGGATAGTGCGGGGAGACTGTTGGTGCTGAGGGTTTGGTTTTGGCGTCAATGATTGTCCTGAAAGATGCGATTGACACTGTTGACTGGGAGGCACACTCACGAGAAAGACACTCGGGGCGCAGTGAGGACTTCTAGGTTCTCTTTCACGCGACCCAGGAGACGTGCCGTGAGACTGGGGGAGCTGTGGTGGACCAGGCCACTGAGATCGAGTCGGTGGACGAGACTACCGAGATTGATCTTGTTCTTGCGAGCGCCAATGGGTGGGCTGATGGTCTTGGAAAACCTCTGAAAGGATGTGCCCGAGTCGAGGACTGGCCGCTCGTAGAGGAGAGTGATGGCGGTGGAATACCACTGATGCGAGACGAGACAGCAGGCGTGGAGGGTTTTTTGGCGGGCGTGCGGCTTATCGACGGCGGCGAAGGAGACTATCAGCACAACAAGTTCGGTGGGGAGGTATATGGGGGTGGCAGAGTGGTGTTGCATGGAGGGCGAGGGCCATTATTCTGGGTGAGTATGGAGGTGGAGGATGTGTGATGGTGGGGGGAAGAAAGACGGTCGATGAGGGGAAGAAAAGGACGGGTGCTTATCTCATGATCTCCGATGTCATCATCCCTTCGTCCTCGTTCTCCCTATCTCTTTCTTCCTCTTCCTTTCCCCCCTCACGTCGTTTTAATTTGTACATTGTCCTCGCTCCCCCCTCGTGCCATTGACCTGCCAAAATGAGTATATCGTCTCTCCAGCGGACGGCCGCTCTCCTCAAACGTCTATCCGCGCGTGCTGTCCCGGGAGTGACGCATTGCCGTCGATCGTTCCAGACAGCTGCACCCACGTCCCAGCAACGCATCCCCGACTTTGCCTTTGCCTTTGAGTAAGTCGTCCGGTCGACTCGACGGGATCCTCAATTACCCTCAATCCAACTCGCTAACTCGTGTTTCCCTGGCATAGCATCGATGGTGTCCTCCTCCGATCAGCCAAGCCCATTCCCGGCGCAGCCGAATCGCTGGCCCTTCTCAATGAACACGGCATTCCTTTTATTCTCCTCACTAACGGAGGTGGGAAACACGAAACCGAACGAGTAGCGGAAATCAGTGAGAAGCTTCAGGTATCATTGGACCCCTCCGTGATCGTACAGAGCCACTCGCCCTTTGCGGAGCTCGTGCGGGGACCCGATGAGCAGAGCTCGCTCGAAAATAAATGTGTCTTGGTCGTGGGTGGAGACGGCGATCGCTGTCGCCAGGTTGCAAAGCAGTATGTGTCGTCTGTCTTCTTCTTGAAATGCTCTTGATCTCGGCATTTCCGCTGATAAAAGTACAGGTATGGGTTCAAGAATGTAGTGACGCCTGGTGATATCTTTATGGCAAATCCAAACATCTGGCCCTTCTCAAACGTCTTCCAAGAGTACTACAAGCAATTCGCACAACCTCTTCCGAATCCTTGCGACCCTAACGACCCCACTAAGGGACTCAAAGTGGACGCAATCTTCGTCTTCAACGACCCCCGGGACTGGGCGCTAGATGCACAGGTGATTCTAGACTTCTTGCTATCATCCCAGGGTGTCCTAGGGACTATTTCCGAGAAAAATGGACGAAAGGACCTGCCAAACCTTGGATTTCTGCAGGACGGCCAGCCGTCTCTCTACTTCTCCAACCCGGATCTGTGGTGGGCCGCCGCCTACCACCTTCCACGTCTTGGGCAGGGTGGATTCCGCGAGGCCCTGGAGGGTGTCTGGACAGCGGTTACGGGAGGATCGAGCAAAGGTGCGGAGCTGAAGAAAACAGTCATCGGAAAGCCCTACCAGGGCACGTACGAATTCGCGGAGAACCAGATGCTGCGGAACCGTTCTCGGGCTTTCGGTCCGCTCGCAAACAGCCCTCTCCGAAACGTCTACATGGTCGGCGACAACCCCGAATCAGATATTCAGGGCGCAAACTCTTATCGCAGTCCGCATGGCAGCAAGTGGCATTCCCTTCTGGTGCGGACTGGTGTCTATAGCGGTGGGGAGCCGACATGGACTCCCGAAGCGACTCTGGACAATGTCCAAAAGGCGGTGGAATACGGACTGAAGGCCTCCCAGTGGAGAGCTTAAAACAGAGGTCTGTAAGCTTGGTCGCATTGACAGCCTTTCATAACAGCATTGCTTAAACAAATAGACCGGAGTTGAGCGACGTTCAATATACATAGACCAGGTAGGTCACTTGGTTCTTCCACTATGGCATCGAAGATACCATCAATTTATTGTTTGTTTATAGTTGCGCCTTCAATACATCGGCATCAGATGCCTCAATAGAGCATGTACAGAATTGCTAAACATATATACCTATCTACCTTATATCCTCTTTTCACCATATCATACACTGTCCCCCTTGCGAGACGGGATCGGTACATCAGCCTTCACGTTCAAGATATCATTGCAAGCATCCAACCACACCCGACGAGCAAAGTTCTCGCCATCTGGTCCCTGCAACAGACTCGATCCACTGCAGCAAACAGCACATCATCAGCATATCATACTTTCTCCACAGTACAATGAAGCACAAAGACCTCAAAGTCAACGCAAGGAGACGAAATACCTTGCAATCTGATTATGGGACAGATACTTCCCATGACTTTCCCCATCCACAACACGGGCAGCATAAATCAGCGCGCTAGCTCCCTCCTCCAGCGACCGACCCAAAGTCTTGTACCACACGAACATGATCGCCCGCAACCACAGCGCACAATCCTTCATCAGTGTAGTACCCACTACCCCCGGACACGGCACATTCACAATGACTTCATCAGCAGAGACAAGCGTGGCCAGATGCTGGACGAAAGCGTGCACGACCAGCTTACTGTTCATGTACTGCATGTACGGTACGTAATTGGCCCGGTCATCGAAGTGATCGACAATCGAAGTACCCTCTGGAACGGGCGACTTCACCAATGTATTATTGTCGTGACTATACGAGCCGACCATGGTGAGACGTGAGGGCGTCTTGCGAGTGACAGCCGTGGCGCGTAACAGCGGCAACAGCTCCAAGACGATCAGGAAATGCGAGTAGCAATTGACTGTGACAGCATGGGTGAGAATTGTTCCTGTCTTCTATACTTTGTCGGGGCTGGACATCAAGTCCTTTCCATCTGCCTCCCTTCGGTAGGTAGGCTAGACTCATGAAATGTGCAGTAGGTGGTACAACTCAATTGACTGGTTGATCGATTGAGGGTATCGAAAGAAAGGGGGGCTTACAGACCTTGCATGATCCTCTCATGACCGCTCTTACTGGTCTGATAGTCGGGTATAGTCATGCCAGCATTGCACACGAGGACGTCCAACGCGACGACCTCTCGCTTGACTCGGTGCACGAACTCAATAGCCGACTGATAATCATCAAGATCGAGAAGGAATGCCTCGACTTGAGCATCGGGGTTGACGCTCTGCACGGTGGGGTCGCCTCGAAGGTTGGCGAGGGCATCCTGGGCCTTCGCTTCAGAACGCACGGTGATGATCACCCGTTCTGCGTGCAACGTCAAGCATTGGCGTGCAGTTTCCAATCCTAACCCGGTATTCCCTCCGGTGATCAGCACCGTTTGGCCGGCGAAGGTGGTGTCTGGAGGGGTCGGTGGTAGGGATGGTTGGCTCATGGTGTTGCTGTGTTCCCTATGATGGAGATAGGGGGGTGAGAAGTGAGGGTGATGGCAGGACAAGAGGGACGCGCCGGGTCAATTGGAGGCCCCTGGCAGGGTTTCTATTAGTGAAGGGGCCATTGGCCGTGTATCAGGGACTAGAATGGCTTTGCACCAGGGCGATAGGCTTGGCAGGCTAAAGCTCCGGGTCTCGACGAGATAATCTTCCGTGACAGGATAGACAACCGTGGCGAATAAAAAAGCAAAAAAATGGTCCCTACGAGGGTCGAACTCGCGACCTTGGCGTTATTAGCACCACGCTCTAACCAACTGAGCTAAAGGACCTTGTTGGTTGGAATAATTTGTTAAATTTGGCAATACAAGGCAAACGCACTAGTAGCGGGGTTCCCCGCTTAGGGTTTAGGGCCGGAAAGAGTCACTCGGCGGGGCATGACTCAAAGTGGAAAGGCAGCTCAACCTGCAGTGTTGTCGTCACGAACAACAATCCGTCATTGTATTCTTCTCCTCGTCTTTTCCTCTTCCTGAATCCTCCCCCGACGATTGACCTGCGCCATGGCCGACTCCGAGTTGCCCACGCGCCCCAAGCCCGAAGAGACCCCCGCCCCGGCGGAGGGTGAGGACCCGACCAAGGGCCCCAGCAAGAGTGCCCTGAAGAAGGCTGCGAAGGAGAAGGCAAAGGCCGAGAAGGCTGCTGCTCGTGCCGCCCAGGAGAAGGCCCAGGCGGCCGCGGCTGAGGCCAATGACACCGCGAAGCATCTCTACGGCGCCATCCCCGAGTCCGAAGACGTCCTCCCCACCATCAAGTTCACCCAGATCGGCGACGAACATTACGAGCAGGAGATCACGGTGGTGGCCCGTGTGGACAATGCCCGTGTACAGAGCGCCAAGCTGGCGTTCCTGATGCTGAGACAGCAGGGCCAAAAGATTCAGTGTGTGATCGCTGCCGCCGAGCCAATCTCGCGACAGATGATCAAGTACACTGGTGGATTGAACGTCAACTCAATCGTCCAGGTGACTGGTATTGTGAAAAAGCCGCAGATTCCTATCGCCTCAGCTACCCTGAGCAACCATGAAATCCACATCAGCAAGGTCTACATGATCTCCGAGGCCGCCCAGCAGCTGCCTATGCAGGTTAAGGACGCTGAGAAGCCCCCGCCGGAGACTACCGAAGAAGGCTTCCAGACCGACGCTGATGGCGCCCCCATTGTCACCCTCAAGACCCGCCTCGACAACCGTGTGCTCGACCTCCAAACGGAAACCAGTCAGGCCATCACCTGGATCTCCAGTGCCGTCGCGGAGTTGTTCGCTGAGTACATGATCAAGAGTGGTTCACGGTGGATCTTCACCCCCAAGCTCGTGGGTGCTGCCACAGAGGGCGGTAGCAATGTGTTCGAGGTGAAGTACTTCAAGCGCAACGCATATCTGGCCCAGAGCCCCCAGCTGTACAAGCAGATGTGTATCGCTGGTGACATGGAGAATGTCTTCGAGATCGCCCCCGTCTTCCGTGCCGAGGACAGCAACACCCACAGACATTTGACTGAGGTAGGTGTGCAGAGAGCGCGATGGCCTGCCTTGCGTTGAGACTTTCGCTTTACTGGTGGCTGACAAGTTCATAGTTCGCCGGTCTTGATTTCGAGAAGACCTTCCACGGTCACTACCACGAAGTCCTTAGCTTCGCTGAGGACCTTCTGGTTTTCATCCTTACCCAGCTGAAGGAGCGTCATGCCGATAAGATTGCCGTCATCCAGAAATCCTACCCCAAGGCGGGTGACTTCAAGCTCCCCAAGGACGGAAAGGCCCTGCGCCTGAACTACATGGATGGTGTCGCCTTGCTTAAGGAGGCTGGCGTCGACGTCTCGGAGCAAGAACGTTTCGAAAACGATTTCTCCACGGCGATGGAGAAGCAGCTGGGTCAGATCATCCGGGAGAAGTACGATACCGACTTCTACGTGCTGGACAAGTTCCCGATGGCTGTGCGTCCGTTCTATACCAAGGCCTGCCCCAAGGACCCTCGCTTCTCCAACTCGTATGACTTCTTCATGCGGGGCGAGGAGATCATGTCTGGTGCCCAGCGTATCAATGACATCAAGGAGCTGGAGGAGTCGATGCGGGCCAAGGGTCTGGAACCAAACCAGGAGGGCTTCGAGGACTACCTGAATGCCTTCCGCCAGGGCTGTCCTCCCCACGCCGGTGGTGGTCTGGGTCTGAACCGTATTGTCATGTTCTTCTTGGGCTTGCCCAATGTGCGTCTGGCATCGCTCTTCCCCCGTGACCCCCAGCGTATTCGCCCATAAGTTTACTATAGAGGCAAGGAACGTGCGATTTATATTGAGCCTGGAAATAAATAACCTTGTGAGATACAATAGTGGACGAAAGAGCGAGAATGAAGTTATGAGACCTTCTTATCTTGTCGAACATACAGAATCCATATTGGAAAGCAAGAGACGATAATAATGGGTCAATGTCAGGAAAGCTAAGGAATGTTCGCTCCCTTCACAGCTTTTGAACATATCCTCAAAATATTTGGGGGGTTTACAACAATCGGTCCTTTAGCTCAGTTGGTTAGAGCGTGGTGCTAATAACGCCAAGGTCGCGAGTTCGACCCTCGTAGGGACCATTTTTTGCACTTTTGCATACTTTCTATATCGACAATGCCGTTTTATAGTAGAGAAACGGAGAGTATTATTTTTGACGCCGAATTGTTATTTGAAATAGTCTATATAAGCAATGCTTGGACGTCTATACCAATCTCAGAAGAAAACAAAAACTAACAACTTCAAAGGAACGGAGGCCCCAAATGCAGAGAACTACTCGAATCGTCAAGTTCAGAGACTTGGTCCAACATCTGAGTCTCCTTGTGCGGAACAAGCTTGATAGAGAGCGGCGCGAACATAGCCAACTCTTCAATCTCAGAGGGATAGGAGTCCAACTCCCAATCCACTGCGTCTTGCTCCCCTTCAGGGTCCCAGAGAAGCTCTTCCAACGGGGTCAATTGGCCCGTGGGCTTGCTGTTTGAATTCGGGAACACTGGTGATTTGGGCCATTCTTCATACCTCTCTGGTTCAAGGAGACGGAAGATCTCATTGACTTGTTCATCCGCCACCATGAGAAGGATATCCAGTCCGTCCCTAAACGAGCGCTTGAGACACCGCATGTCTGTGATGAACTTGAGGGCTTCAGCATCGGCCCGATGCGCAAAGCCCGCCCGCTGGACGTCCTGGAGCCGGGAGCCGATATGCAGGATAACAGCGGCTAAGAGTAGAAGCATCAGGATGGCTAGCGTTAGTAGAGCTAGATGTTGATTGTCGCTGCGAGGAAGCTGGCAGGAACTGGTGTGGCTCCAAGGGTTGTATACCGGGAGAGTGTGCTCGAGTGGCACTTCCGCAACGGCAATGGGCGGGTCGAGTCTAGGTATATCTTGGAGTGCGTCGGAGACGTTAACGGCAAGAGATGACACAAAGGCTTTGTCGTCCAAAGGGTCAAGTTTTGGGGCACTCAGGTTGAGGATCAGTCCATCGCCAGGGGTGGACGCAGGATCGTTCATCGCATCATCCAATCTAGCGGTAACGAGCCGGACACTTCGAGAAACATACTCGGACCACTCAGCCGGTTTGTGGAGGCCGAAGAGGGCCGCAACAACTGAGACAAGAGCCAGGCAAAGATGATGCATAGTGAGGATTGATGGCAGTGGGTTCGTATTGGTGGATTGGCTTCGGTGATGGGAGGAAAGAGGAGCGGTAAAGGGGGGAGGAATCGATGTCGCATTTATAATTCTCACCAGGCACAGTGTGCACGCAATATCAAACATAGAAGTATAATGGGAATGTCCGTGTCTGAGTATGAATATGTGCCATCCCTGTTTTTCTTTATGGGCTTTGCTGTTGTGACCTTCCACGATTCGACAAAGAAACAGACAAAGCCATTATGGAATACACCAGTAATTTATCTTACCAGTGGCAAAGTGACCCTGGCTTGCTAGCCTCCACAGGCCCTGTCACGGTTGTTTAAGCACTTCATCGTTATATCCAGGTAAGCATGGGAATTATAATGCTGAACAACAAGTGTGGTTACACTCGACACATCGCCCTCGATTTTCCTTTATGAATCTTGCTCATTGTATTTTCAATCAAGGCTGTATGAGGTTGATAAATTGGCCAACAAGTACATAGTTCATAATTGATACAAGGTTGAGGTGTACCTACACCTACCACCTGTTATACAAGCACGCCTTCAAAAGCGAGTCTTCGATTACGCAAGCCGCTTGCTGAGCACCACACCGTAGTAGATCGTCGCCCCAAGACATGCCAAGTTGAGCAGGCTAGAAAGGCCATGCAAACGAGCGAATCTCTTGTTCAGAGCGACCATTTCCTTGGAGTGGGGGGCAGGGTCGTAGCTCTTCTTGCCATCGCGGGTTTCTACAGGTACTGTCAGCAAGGCATTCAATTGCAGATCCAAAAGTAGTGCGAGAGGCATATACCCTGGTGGTTCCGGTCTCGCATGGTGTTGACGGTAAGTGGGCGCAGAACAAACATGTTGACGATGCCGGCCACGACGGTAACAGTCAAGGGAATGAAAGTTCCATAACGGTTCTCCGGGCCCATGAGTCCCGACAAACCGATGGTCTTTCCATTCTCGCTCGCGGTCAGGGCCACGAGGATGGGCAGAGTGGACTGGAGGGAAAAGTAAATGGGGAATGTTGCTCTCTGGAGGGAGGCGAACTGCGGCCGGGGCAGGGATTTGAAAGCCACCGTTCCGGAGACAAAGGTCTGGCATTATGTGTCAGGGATAGAACATAGCATTTGTGGTTGCATATTATTGAAGTTTACCTGGTAGAATTGGACACCTAGGAGGGTACCATAGCTAAAGGCTGTCAATAAAGCGGAGTCTTGCGGAATCTGATTGAACATAGGTGGGCGCACCTGGTGATGTGGAATGGGCGGGGGTCAACCATGATGATGTCTTTGAAGATTGTCAATAGAGGCTGAACGGGCGGTATAGATTTACGAAAAAGGTTCGAGGGAGATGCTCAGTTATAAGGGAGGCTGAAGGTAAAGGCAGGTATCATTTGGCCGAGGAAGACGGTTGCGGGCCGGAGTGAAGCTGGACTTGTGGAGGTGGGGCGATCTCATTATTGCCACGAGTCTCAAACGAGGGACCAACCGAATGCCACATAGTAACTGGGAAAAGTGTATACACACGGCCCTTTGGAGTAAAGGGAACGCACCTCTGGCCCCCATGATGTCATGTGCCTGCGCGTCGTGGCTAGTCTCCTTTGGGCAATATCGCGCGTCTGCCTGGACGGCCGCATCGACAGCGTCTTTGTTGCCTCCTGAGCATCCCAAGACTATAAAGCACACGGAGTCATATCGCCTCCCACCTCCATCTTCCTCTACATCCCCTCCATCATGGCGGACAAAGAGGCAACCGTGTACGTCGTCGATGTCGGCAAGTCGATGGGAGCCAAATGCAATGGCCGCTCAGAAACGGATCTGGAATGGGCGATGCAGTATGTCTGGGACCGCATTACAGGAACAGTAAGTATCTTTAAGACACGAGGTCGTTGCTCGTAAACTCACTAGACTTCAGGTGGCAACGGGTCGTAAGACAGCTTTGGTGGGTGTCATCGGACTGAGGACAGATGGTGAGAGATCCTGCCTCCAATGTGGTATAGCTCTCCTTGTTAAGAAGCGAACCAGAAACCGCCAACGAACTTGAGAATGACCCCCATTTCTCAAACATCTCGGTTCTTTCAAACATCAAGCAGTATGTCATGTCTTTCAACAGGATCCACGATGGTTCTCGCGTCTAATAGACTGCTACTTTCCAGATTTCTCATGCCCGATATCCGCAAACTAAGCGATGATATCAAGCCCAGTCAGACCAATAGAGGAGACGGTCGGTCTCGATACCACTTATCTCCAAGGTTTTCACTGATTGTTCTGCAGCTATATCCGCTCTTGTTCTCGCCATCCAAATGATCAGCGTCCATTGCAAGAAATTAAAGTACAGGCGCAAGATCGTCTTAGTCACTAATGGTCAGGGGCACATGAGCAATGAGGGCATTTCTCAAATTGTCGAAAAGATCAAAGAGGATAACATTGAGCTTGTTGTTCTGTGAGTAGCTCGCAACCAAGGATCGCCCTCGGAATCGCCATGGCTAACCTTCTACAGAGGCGCCGATTTTGACGACGCCGAATATGGGGTCGAGGAAGAAAACAAAGACCCACGAAAAGTACTACCCTCAATCTCCTGTAATGGCGGCCTCTAACGTGATCTCTTATCTTAGGCGGAAAATGAAGAGCTTCTACGAAATCTTGTGGAGGAATGCGATGGAGCATACGGCACCCTCAAACAAGCAGTATCAGAATTAGACATGCCTCGAATCAAGGTTGTCAAGTCGATGGCCAGTTTCAAGGGTCATCTCCAGTTGGGAAATCCCGAGGAATACGAAACCGCCGTCCGCATTCCTGTGGAACGATATTACCGAACATATGTGGCCAAACCACCCTCTGCCAGCTCGTATGTTCTTCGTGCCGACCTGGCGGGGGGCGAAGGAACAGCCGAATCGTCTGCCACCGTCACCGCCACGCAGGAAAACAAGCCGGAAGATGGCAATACTTTGACCTCCGTGCGGCCTGTGAGAACATATCAAGTGGTGGACGAGAGTGCACCAGGTGGAAAGATAGATGTTGAGCGCGACGATCTCGCAAAGGGCTATGAATATGGCCGCACCGCAGTTCATATCGATGCAACAGATGAGAACATCACCACGCTCGAAACCTTTGCCGGACTAGAACTTGTTGGGTTTATCCAGAGTGACCGCGTATGCTCCCGTACTCATTCCTCTTCTTCTAATCATTCAACCAAGCTAACAAATCCTAGTATGAACGCTTCATGCACATGTCCAACACTAACATCATCATCGGACAGCGTGCTAACGACAAGGCCACTCTTGCTCTGTCATCATTCATTCATGCCCTTTTTGAGCTGGAATGTTACGCTGTAGCTCGCCTAGTGACAAAGGAAAATCGGCCTCCTTCCATGGTCCTGCTTGCGCCATCCATTGAACCAGACTACGAATGCCTTCTGGAAGTCCAGCTACCGTTCGCGGAGGACGTCCGAACATACCGGTTCCCTCCACTCGACAAAGTGATCACAGTATCAGGGAAAGTAGTCACCCAACACCGCAATCTTCCCAGCGACGATCTGATGGACGCGATGAGCAAATATGTCAACAGCATGGAACTTGTCAACACAGACGAAGATGGGTAAGTCGAAACAATAATTGGAGCGTTGAGCCTCTTCCAATTGACACTCAGCCAGGGACGTGGTAGAAGGCCTCCCAATCGACGATTCCTTTTCGCCAGTATTGCACCGAATCAACGCCGCCATCCGTGCCAGAGCCATCCACCCAAATGAGCCTATTCCTCCTCCTTCCGCGCGACTGACAAAGTACTCGCACCCTCCTGAAGATCAGCTAGAGAAATCCAAGAAATATCTGGACAAACTTATGGAAATTGCCGACGTCAAGAAAGGTTTGTCGTCAGTTCACCCCCGCATTGATCCTTGCTAACATCGCATAGTTCCACCAAAGGTCAAGGGCCGTAAACGCACACGGGAAGCCGAAAAGCCGCTATCCGGTCTGGATGTAGACGCCCTCCTGCACCAAGAGAAGCGAGCGAAAATCTCCCCCAACAATGCTATTCCCGAGTTCAAGCAGAGTCTCTCGCAGGCCGAGAATATTGACACCATCAAGAGCGCCGTAACACAGATGACCGCCATCATTGAGAACCAGATCGCCACCAGTCTAGGCGATGCGAACTATGACCGGGCTATTGAAGGGCTCGGTGTCACGAGAGATGAGCTGATATCCTTTGAGGAGCCCACGATATACAATGATTTCATGAGGCAGTTGAAAGACAGGCTGCTGAAGGAGGAGCTGGGAGGTGATCGACGGGAACTCTGGTGGCGCATCCGAAAGAGTCAACTTGGACTGATCAACCAGAGGGAGTCGGATCTCTCTCGAGTCACTGAAGTAGAGGCCAACGAGGTAAGCCTGGCCCATGGATTTCTCCTGCGACAAGTATCCATCGCTGACCTGTTGTTCCAGTTTCTGTCGGCAAAGTAGGAGGGCTTCTGGTCATTGGTTAGAAAGATTGGATCACAATTGATTAATGAGTAATGTCAGCTAGCTATGAACACTCTATGGCGATGAATGAGGGAAAAGAAAAGTATGTACTCGCTAAAGAACAAGCGACTGTCGCTTCAGAGTAGACAAATGAAACCGGAAAGTACCCAACATCAACATATATATCCAGATAATAACGCAAGCAAGAGAACTCAGGAGATTTTGCCGATTCTCTTCTTGCCAATGTCGACCTTCTTCTGCAATCTGCCAGACAGTCAGTAAGGATTCCATGCACGCACCAATATAGCCCACGCAAGAGATGCGAGCAAGAAGAGAAATAACATACCGATCCGCATCCTCATCTGTCAGCTTCAGTAGCTCATTCTGAATCTCCAACTCGTTATGGATCGCCACACCCAATTCCCTCTGTCGATGCACAATCTTCATCAATTCCTGCACACTTTGGTCCTGCTCCTCCATCGTCTGTCGCTGCAGCTGCAAAACCCCCTGATTATCCAGCTCGCGCGTCCTCTCCGTCTCCTTCCCCAACACTCTCCCCGATCGCGCCGGCTTCTTCCCTCCACCCCCAATTAACGCCTCCTTATCCTGAATCGATGCCACAGCCTTATCCACCCGGCTCTTCGCCGCCATCGCATTCAGCAAGTCCTCCAGTCCATCCTTCTCCTTCCGCGCATTGATCACCAAATCCTTGCGCCGTCGCAACTCCCCTTCCCCAAGCGCACTGCCTCCACCGTTACTAGCCCACCCGCCCTGACGACGCCGGCTATCCCCGTTCTGCATAGCACCAGCACCAGCGCCCTGCTGCGTCCGCGACCCATTATTCGACTCAGCCAAATGTTTCAACCCTTCCTCCAGCGCCGAGATCAAGCTCCCGGCCCGCACAAGACTGCTCTTCGCGCGCGCTGAGCTCTCATGCTGTTTCTGCGGGGTGGTCTCCTGGTCCCGTCTGGTCAGATGCAAGCGCGCATCATGCAGATGTGACTTCATGTCGCGATAGCAGTCGAGCCAGAGGGTCGGGTCAGTGATGGGGCTATGCGTTCCCACGGCGTTTCCGGGCTCGGTGATAGCGGCATGGAGACGAGCAGACGTTGTAGCTCCACCAGCGGAGCCGTTCGAGTTGGCTGTCGCGGCGCTGGGGAGGTTGAGAAAGGCGCGCCAGGCGGGGGAGTTACGCCATCGGGAGTCGTCGGCTTCGTTGATGGCGCGGAGGTAGGTTTCCAGACCGAGACGGCGGTCTTCGCGGAGGGAGGCGTTGGAGACGGTGTTGGAGAACCAGGACTTCGCGGGGAGAGGCGCGGGCGGGGCGGCGTTGGTTTGGTTGGTGAGGTTGGTGTGGAAGGCGGCGAAGTCGGAGTAGCGTTTGGAGACGGTGAAGGAGCGGAGGGGCAGACGGAGGGTGATGTTGTAGACGGTGTGAGGGGGGGATGTTGGGGAGACGCTGGTGGTTGGGATGGAGATCTCGAGAGCGGGCGCCATGGTTGTGTTCTCTCGATCGGGGGTGGGTGTGTGTATGAGAGGCGATCGGTCTGGCTCAGGAAGAGTCAGGGAGATCAATCCATGGACGCGAATGAACCAGGATGGGAGGTGGACGAGGATAGGGGAGAGAGAGCGAGAGAGGAAGAGAAGAAGAGAAGATGACTGATAAGAAAGTCACCCACACATGACGCAACCATCAGCCGCCCAACAACACGTGCATAGTAACGATAGAATCAACTTCCACCTTGTCTAGAAAGGATTTCTGTCGCTCAATTATCCTTATGGTCACCAAGACATATTCTTTATTTCTTCCTTTGTCATGCACAACCCCGAATTTAAGATTTCAATCACATTATTGGGTATCTTCCAGCTCTGCCTGATGAGATCGACAATTCATCCAGGCTACAAACAACAAAACAGTGATCTCCTCCATACTATGAAACACTCACCGATTCCAGCCAACTGACTACACTCATGCCTCGCCTGATACTTCCCACAGCTCGCGAGTTTGGAGCAGATCCCGTTGGCCAAAATACTCGCCCACCACAGTGATGATCATGTCCAACATGGCGCGGGTTTGCATCGCCGCCTCGACCGCGTCATTTCCTGTCGGCGACTCTGCAATCTCTGGTTCAGCCTCGTTGGATGGCAGTTGCTCCCCTGTGTCGCCCTGGAGCGTCGCTTGTAGCCGTGCTTTGGCTTGCTCGAGCTGGTCATCCTCCTTGATAGAGTCCTTCGCGGTGTCTGGCATGCCGTGATCCGCTCCCGCGACGACTGGGACGGTTGTCTCATCACCAGCACCATTCACTCCGCCCTCAACTCTGCCTTCATTGTCTTCGCCGATCTCTTCCTCAAGCCCGGGCTCTTCATCCGACTCATCGCCCGACACGTCTTCCTGTCCCAGACTAACAGCAGATTGGCTCTTGAGGACCTCCTCTTCCTTCATCTTGTGTAAGATCTTGACAGCGCGTTTACCCAAATCTCGTATCTCCCCCACTTCCTCCGTCCCGAGCTGTCCAATATCTCGACATTTCGCAAGCAGGCCCCACGCCCAAGCCCCGATGCGACGCACGCGCTCTGCGCTCCCACTCCGAACATTCTCAGACATAAGCCGCGCCATGATCCCTAAAACGCCCAGGACACTATCCATATCCATACAAGCCAGCTGGACGGTCTGCGGATCTACCGCGAGAAGCAAGCGTCGCCATTCCTTGCGCGCATTCTTCGAGTGTCGGGGGAAGGTGATCGGGTGCGAATCGTCCAGGACTGCGATTGCCGCGGGCGGTGGCGTGCATTTCAATATGGATCGGAGGAGGAGAAACCGATGGTGTAAGAGATTGTAGTACGTCGCTTGCGCATCTGAGTATGCGCTTTCAAGGCCGTCCCCGAGCGCGCTTGTCGCGTCTCGTGGCCCGACGTAGACCCCATCCACATACACGCCCTGTTGCGTCACCTTTTGTACTTCGACTGTTTGCTCTTCCCGTTCTGTTTGTGGAGTTTCTTCGGGTGTATTTTTCTCTGGCGGCGGCTGGCTTGTCTGCGGTGTCGGAGAATGTGTTGCGGTAAATAAGAAGGGTAGTGAGTTCGCTTCGGAGCTACATCATCACAAGTTCAGTTAGATGGTCACGTTCCAGCTCAGAGAGATAAAGTGAGGGAGAGAAAGCGGTGCGATGCGATGGGAGAGAAAGGCTTCAGGCCATCCCGCTCATGATCACAAGCTATGAACGGACATGGATCTCAGCAAGCCGAAGAAACCACAAGCAAGTGGGTACTTACCGAACCATGCGAAGATATTCCATTCCATCGTCTGCGGGTCCATAAAAAAGCTCATCTCCGTCGGCGATGTCCAGCCCGGGAAAAGCACTCTTCTGCCCATAGACAGGATGGTTGCGAGGTCGCTCGTACGGGGTCACCGTATTCGTTCGGCCGTGTCCGGTGTCCTCATCGTCATGAGAAGCGCGGGAGCGTTTTGTGTGCTGCAGGGGACTCATGCCGGATCCTGGGGTTTTGCGCTTGTCGGGCATGATTGGTGTGATCGAGAGGTTGGATGGTATTGGGAGGGTGAAAGCTCCTAACGGTTCAGAATCATTATCCTTTAGCTTATGCTTATCGTTCTTCAGCATACAGAGGGTCTCTGCTTCATAACGTCAATATTCGGGCCGGCACCTCGTCAATCGGTCCTTTAGCTCAGTTGGTTAGAGCGTGGTGCTAATAACGCCAAGGTCGCGAGTTCGACCCTCGTAGGGACCATTTTTTCGCTTTTATTCCCTTTACATATATCCA
Source organism: Aspergillus olivimuriae (assembly GCA_003719415.1). Taxonomy (NCBI): domain Eukaryota; kingdom Fungi; phylum Ascomycota; class Eurotiomycetes; order Eurotiales; family Aspergillaceae; genus Aspergillus; species Aspergillus olivimuriae. Next base: position 70,918 of record RHLO01000482.1, on the reverse strand, counting down.
TCCGTATGTCTGTAAGGGAAAAGGAAATGGAATTCAGCATTCTTGTTCTTGCGCGTATAGGTTGCATGTACACATCTTGGGTCATAATATACCTATGTTAATCCGGGTAACGCCATTCTATCTACTTCCTGTAGGTTGCGACAACACATACCTTCATTTATAACCCGACTCTACTAATTTTCCACATCGCTTTCTCCAGCGAAGTATTTTTGCATGGCCATTGGGGCTAGGGGTTTAGTAGATTTTCCACCTTATCAGTCAGCGCGCAAAATCTCTCTCCCTCTCTCTCTCTCTCTCTCTCTGGTAGCCTGGTGGCCAGGTGTGTGAATTGTGCCTTCTTTGGACGTTCTGATGTTTGAGGCTACATCTGTTGGTTACCCACGAATTGCATCTATACGGGGGCTCGTCGATGGAACTGAGGCCGGTCACCAAACGGAGATTAGGAGAGCCGTATGGCAGTTCGACTAGTCTATGTTGACTCGATGTGGACATTGGGATGCGTTCATCGTTGAAGCATGTCTTGCACTGGTAGGGTAGTAGATAGGCATGATCTGTTATGTGGTTTCATCACTTCGTGCGATCCAAGGCCCTTTTGTATGGCAGCCTGTGTATATTGGGTGCGAGTCCTGGGTGAGAGATGAAGGGCAAGTGACGGATTGACCAGGTGGCCTTATGAGACCTCGGGCGATGCGTCGCATGGGTGTTTGGTCTCTTGATGTTATTCTGTACTCGTTCCTTGGTGTCTATCACTGTGTTACACTGTTGCTCCCGGCTGCTCAAAGCCACATGTCGCCGTTGACGAATTGCTCATATCTTTGGAGTCGCCCTTCGGTGGCAGTTTATCGACCACTTTGGCATGTTGGGTATTCCATCCATGCCTATTTGCATATTTTTGCTGTTCCCTCTCCAGAGAAACAGCTCTGATGGTGGAAACTTGTCTTGTTTTTCGCTGGTACCTCTGGCTTTTCATCGCTGGTTCTATGGCATGCCCCCCGTTGACTGGGGGTTGCCCGTGAGATCTGTGATGGAGGCCTGGGGTGCTACACACACCGCGTAGTTTACATATTAGCACCCACGTGGGTCCGCGGTAATTGGCAAAAATAGAAAGCGCCAGACATTGAATCTTGCTGTATGGCGTACTTGAGCCCTGGCTAGGTAGTGTGCTTTGGTCTTTGTTTTGTGCACTGGAATTGTCGACGGATGGGGCTGGTACCAACCGACAAACGAGGAGTCACTTAAATGGGGAATGGCACGTGTCAGGGGATTATTCATTATCCAACGTACTGTGCTTGTCTGTATTTCGTGTCGACTTCTTCTTGCTGCATGTAAAATCCCGGAGGAAACAATCACAGGGGTGGGTTGACATCCGAGAACTATATATTCCTGCTGCCTTACCCCCGGGGTAGATAGACATCAAGAAAGACACTCACACCTTACCACCATCTAAGCAAGAGATTGGGATAGATAACACCAGCCAATATATATATATGAGAAAAGAAGAAAGAAAAGAAAAGAAGAACAGAAGAACACCTCTCATTATCACATCATACTGGTACGGAAATGGGTGTTCATATGATGGAACCAGTCAAGACGCTAGTAATATGTGGCCCACCAAAATTACAGATTTGAGTATAATAATTTAAGAGCTGATCATCAACAATTGGTCCTTTAGCTCAGTTGGTTAGAGCGTGGTGCTAATAACGCCAAGGTCGCGAGTTCGACCCTCGTAGGGACCATTTTTTGCTCTCTGCACAACTTAATCCCCTTTTTAGCCGCTGGTGGTACTTTCAGCCACATCTGTAGCTTCCTGCAAGCTTAAATCTAGCCCTAGTATCATAAATCACAGCGCCTTCTAAATCCTCGTTTGTTCGTTCGACCACCCCCAGAGGAAGCCGACATCATTACTAGCCACACCAAAATCCAGTGCTGTCAATAATTCACTTTTATATTGGATGAAGTTTACTGACCATATTGATGATCATTTACTCAGCCGAGCGATGTACCTATATGACTTCCATCCTCCCCAGCAGTCACGGACCAAAATCTATGAAAGGGCGAAAGTGGAGTTTATGTCCGTATAAACATATACTCGGAAACATGTTCTCTCGGACGACCATTGTTCCCACCATACGAAGTAAGGCTTTCAGTAGCTCTTTGTAGGGGCGGAAGGCCCAGGTCAAGTACAGCGAAGTCATGAAAGGACTCATGACTGCACAGGATATAACAGTCAATATACCCACTGTCCGAGGAACCAGGTTAGCAAATCACTTCTTGAGAGCACAAATAACCCCCAGACCACTCCATGATAAGGCAAAAAGCTACGGGAACAAATACAGCACCTCATTTCGGAGGGAAGGCAAAAATATGGTCCCTACGAGGGTCGAACTCGCGACCTTGGCGTTATTAGCACCACGCTCTAACCAACTGAGCTAAAGGACCTGATTGGTTGATGAGACGAGCGACAGTATGACAGTATAAACCAGTAAGCTCTGTTAGCAGCCTGCTCTGACGAGAGTGAAGGATGTAGACATCCAAGGATCGATCAAGGATGTTTTGACAACCGACAATTAAAGATATTGGAAAGGGGTTCCGAGTTCTCCACTTCCTTCATTGAAGTTTATTAATTATGAAGTCCTCAGTATGACTAGTTTTCATTTTTAAACCTATCTAGTAGAACTCCTGCGCTTATGAGCTTCATCGTGCTCTACCGAGAGTAAGTTCTATTCTATTCAAGTCATCTGATTGTATTTAAAAAATACGTCCCACATCCGGCCCTTTGAAAGACTGCGTAGATCAAGAAGCTGCGTCGTCAAGAATATACTTACGACATGCATCCTTCAAGATATTGATGCGCCTCTGGGTGTGTATGAAAACCTCTCGGTACATCTCCAGACTCTCATCCACAACTTGCTGGCGCGTCTTGGACCCAGCACAGATTTCAAGCATCCGAAGCTCCATCTCCTTGCGAAGAAACGGTTTGCTGAGGGAGGGACTGTCAGGTAGTCCGGCAACCACATTGTCATATCCCTCGACCAGAGCGACCCCCAGTCGTGTGGGAATAAGCTCCTTGACTGCATTACGGCCACTTCCCCGCGTGTGAACGCCAACGTAATCGCGGTCCTTAACCTTCGCAATGTGCTCTGCCATGGTAGCGTCCGTGCCAATCCCATTGGCATCCATAAGTCCGATAAGTTCAGGTTCGGTGAGGTAATTCGGGGGCGTGGTCTTGCCGTCGAATACTCTGGCCTCGGTAGGCTCAAATGTTTCGCCCATTTGGAAGGCAGGTAGCTGCTGGCTACTTTCCCACTTGTCGTAGACATAGACATCGAGGTAATTCCTTTCCAAGACAATCAGTCCTTTGGCATGGAACATCTCATCGCCGTATTGGATTTCGACGTCTGTTGTTTGGCCCTTGGCATCCTCGGAACAGCAAGCCAAAAACCGCCGAACCACGAATTCATATACCTTCTTCTCATCGGCATTTAATGCACTTGGTGATACCCAGCAGATTGGGTGGATGGGCGGATGCGCACGATCATTATGACGTCCAGAACGGGGGGTTCTGAACCCGCCGTTTATGAGACTAATACCGGCATTAGCAAGGTTGAGACTAACCCATGGCATAGAGTGATGGCGTACTCTCGGGCATACTGTCCCCAATTATTATCGGGAAATTGCTTCTCAACAAGTTTTTTCAAATCAATTCCTTTATCGAATTGATCAGTTTCTGTACGGGGGTAACTGATGAATCCCTTCGTGTACAGTGCTTCTGCAACCTGGAATTGGTCAGCAACTATGCAGCCGTACACAGAGCTGGTAGAGAGCCAATACCTTCATAACTTTTTGACTGTCCAAGCGGAGGTATCTGCTTCCCATCATTTGAAGATCAACCGTCGTCAGTGGAAGAGGCCTCCACTTGCTGGTTGGCTTCTGGTTGACTTTGGTCACCTTGGCCTTCTCTGCCAATAGACATCGTTCTAACATGACGGTAACAGCTGCCCTGTCAAAGAGATGGACTCTTTTCCATAAGAAATTGACTTTCATATCATCTCGAATGTGCATAACTTTGATACCCCAGAATTCCTCTGGCTTGAAGTTCTTCACGCGTAGGTAGCGATCAACGACAAATCCCAGAGTAGGAAATTGGCAAGAGCCTGTCAAACGTCAGAATTGAGAAGCAGAGAATTCATGTCTCGAGTGATGCACCATAGCTAATGATTTTTTCGGTTAATGCTTGGGCGAGATGCTTGAGTTGAAGGGTCTGCAAGCGGGTGAATGCGGCGCCAATCCGAAGATCCAGTTCGATTCTCGCAGCCACCGCATTGGCCTGTAGATCGTCCAAATCGATCAGGGCTCGCGCAGCCCTCAAAACATGGCTGCAAGTGCAAGTCAGTCACTGACCTATAATATGATCATGACGAGTGTCGTGTTTGCTTACGCCCTTTCTGTGTTACTGAACCTGGCTCGCTTAATGACGATACGCGAGTTTCCCAGCTTCGCTTGAGCGCGGACCTCGGCGCCAATGTGCTCACCTTCTCGGTCACAGTCAGTCCAGATAAATAGAGCTTTACATCTCTTAGCCTGTTCCCGGATATTGCTCGCAATAGCCGTTTTGTCCTAGTAGGCTGGATCAGTATATAGGTTTACATGCAGCGAAGGGAACAGTAACATACGTCGTCCACAGAGTCACGAACTGGTGCTTCAAAGAGAGCTGCCGGAGGACAAGACAGCCAGCCTTTATACTGAGGCTCAAAATCTAGACTGGTCAAGTGGCCAATGACACTTGTCATCGTAACGAAGCAACTTCCCCATGCCCCCCCGAAATCAAATTGGAACAGATAGTTCTTGACATATTGATTTCCAGGTATCGAAATCTGTTCATGCATTAGCACAAGGCCATTTAAATCCATCTATACGCCTGATCCTGGTGACTCCTACGGTCTGTACTGCACCTCCCGACAAGTGTTGAGCCACAGCCTTTGCGATGGCGGGCTTTTCAGCCACGCACAAGATCCGTGGGACCGTCATGACAAGCGATCCGGGGCAAGAAGAAGCTCTTAGGTTGCGTTCATGGTCGACTGAGAACCAACCCACCTGTTGGGTAGTGGAAGGTCATTCGTCAATGGTTCCTGGTTCTATAGAAAGAACGGGCAGACATCACGAAAAGGACGCGAGACCCGCGTTGCTTGCTGCCTGAGGCAATGAACCGACACCTGAAAGAGGCGGCCAAAACCGGTTTAGTTGGCGCCCAAAGCGGCAAGTGCAAACTGGTTGGGTCACACCGTTTGTTTTGATCATCGTCATCGATCTTCTTCTCCTCAACTTCCCTCCTTTCCCATCCGCCTCCCTCGTTGCAAAGAAGGAAACCATGGCCTTGCCTCTCCCCGATATCCAGTCCATCTCGGACTGCGTTTTCTTTAATCGCACCGTCCTCCCCTTCCTTCCGCAGCTGTCAACCCTCCCCGAACGGCTCCAGGTGGTTGCTGCAGCAAAGGATGTGCAAGGGCTCAAGGAGATCTATCTCTCCACCAACCCGTTGGTTTCAGCGCTGGGTCTATGCCTAGCGCTGTCCGCCTTCTTCCTCGTCTTCTCCGAACTGAACCGCAACTGGTCCCAAGTCGACCGCTTCTGGAGCATCCTTCCGGCGCTCTACAATGTACACTTCGCCACTTGGGCTCGCATGTCTGGTCTTCGCACTGAGGCGCTGGACACCATCGCCGCCATCTCTGTGATATGGAGTGTAAGAGAACCCCACTTCCAGGAAATCCACTCAAAGAGCGCAGTCCCAACCAGAACTAACCGCGCGCATATGTACAGGTCCGCCTGACCTTCAACTACTGGCGCAAGGGAGGCTACCAAATCGGCTCCGAGGATTACCGTTGGGCGATCGTGCGTTCCAAAGTCAACAACCGATTCCTCTTCTTCCTCTTCAACATCGTCTTCATCAGTCTCGCGCAGAGTCTTCTCCTGCTCCTCATCACGACCCCAACCTACAACTTCCTCCTCCTCTCCCGCCTGCCGCAGATGAAATCCTTCGAACTGCCCGACCTGGTCTTCTCCCGCGTCGCATTCTTCTTCCTTATCATCGAGTACTTTGCCGACCAACAGCAGTGGAACTTCCACTGCGCCAAGCACGAGTACCAGAAGTCGGCCCGCATCTCCAGCCAGTACAAGAACCAGTTCTCTCCCGAGGATCTCGAGCGCGGCTTCGCCGTCAGCGGTCTGTGGTCGCTGTCGCGCCACCCCAACTTTGTCGCTGAGCAGGCCATCTGGCTGACTCTCTACCTGTGGAACGCCTACCGCACCGAGCACTATTTCCAGTGGACCGGACTCGGCGTCGTGGGATACCTCCTCATCTTCCAGGGCAGCACCCGTCTCACCGAGGCGATCAGCGCAAGCAAGTACCCCGAGTACAGCGAGTACCAGGCCCGCGTGGGACGTTTCATCCCCCGCCTCTCCTTGAAGCCGAAGTACAAGGCCAGCAAGAAGAAGTCCCGTCGGGCGGCGGCGGCGGAGGTTGATAGTGCCGGGAAGCCGGCTGTAGAGGAGAAGAAAAGCCAGTAAAGAGAATGACGGTAGGGCTGGCCTAATATTTTGGTAGTTGATGTTGGTACATACATGATACCACACTTGGTTTGCTCTTTTCTTACGTTTCTTTTCGGGTTTTGCAGTATATATTTGAGATATATAAAATTTTATTTTTTGACAAGGGATTCCAAGCCATACCTACGTATTAGTTCCGTTATGATCAGGACGTATCTCGGCTATCATCTGTCTCGAGAGATTCCAATCATCGGACTGTACAGATACACGATAGAAAAAACATTGATTGACTACTTAATATACAGTACAGTACACTCGATGCTCCTTCGACGATAGGTGGCGTAACGATGGTCAGATGTAAGTGTGAGAGAGAGGTAGGGTGAGAAGGAAGCAAGCGGACGTGACAAGAGTGGTGAAGAGAAGACAGAAACAAAGTCTTCATATCGATCAAAACGGCAAAAGAAGGAAAAGAAAAGCAAAGTATAAAGAATCGGTCACCAAGGTAAAGAAGAAAGGAGATGCTTCCGTACAGATAAATACAAAACCCCAAATGATATGTCCCCTCGTCAACCGTAAATGGAGAAAGTTTGATGTGTTTTTTTGCCTTTGTTATAATGTGTGTGTTTTCCCTCTAGACTCCGAATGCAATTATGTCTATGTCGGGTATGTGGGTGGATTGATCACTTCATTCTTTGCTTTCGGTTTCACCCTTCGACTCGGTCTCGGTGGGTGGCTCGGGAGGTGCGATGGTGGCTCCGCCCTGGCCATCGAAGTACTTGGCAAATTCACCGGTCTCAGGCCACTCACGCGGGCCGAGCAGACGAATCATGTCATCGCGGCTGAGGACTTCCTTGGACAGGAGCTCCTCAGCGACGATGCCGACCTCCTTCTTTTTCTCTGTGAGGAGAGTGCGGCACTGGTTGTACGCTTCGTCGACGATGCGGCGGACCTCAGTGTCGATGTTGCGGGCTGTGTCCTCAGAGAAGGGCTTCTGGAATTGCTGCTGATCTTCCTCATAGTAGATGTAACGGAGCTTGGGGGACATGCCGAACTTGGTTACCATAGCAGTCGCCATGCGAGTAACCTTGTTGAAGTCGTCACTAGCTCCACTGGTGACAGTGTCGAAGTGCAGTTCCTCACTGACGCGGCCGCCTAGCGTCATGGCCATGCGGTCCATCAGCTGGTTCACGTTCATCAGGTAGGTGTCACCACCCGCGGGAAGATACTGGGCATACCCCAGGGCACCTTGGCCGCGAGGAATGATGGAGACCTTGAGCAAAGGATCAGCCCAGCGGAAGTACCATCCACAGACGGCGTGTCCAGCCTCGTGGTAGGCAACAGTGCGCTTCTCCTCGGGTGAAAGCACCAAAGATTTCTTCTCCAGACCACCGATGACACGCTCGATAGCTTGCTCAAAGTGTTTCATGGTCACGGTTTCCGCATTCTCACGGGCCGCTGTAATGGGAAGTTAGTCAAGATCATGTAACAAAAATAATGAGGAGAGGCAACATACCAACGAGCGCAGCTTCGTTCACGCAGTTCGCGATATCAGCACCAGCAAATCCAGGAGTCAGAGCAGCGAGTCGACCAGTCAGGTACTCCATATCTTCCTTTGTGACGATCTTCTTCAGATGAACGCGGAAGATCTGCTTGCGACCATCCATCGTGGGCCTATCAATACTGATGTGTCGATCGAAACGTCCAGGACGCATCAAGGCCTTATCAAGAACATCGGGTCTATTGGTACCGGCCAAGACAACGACCTGATCGGACGTGTTGAAACCATCCATCTCGGTCAGGATCTGATTGAGCGTGCTCTCACGCTCGTCGTTTCCACCACCAAAGTTCGACTTCGATCTGGATTTACCGATAGCGTCGATTTCGTCGATGAAGATGATGCAAGGCGTACTCTTGCGAGCGTTGGCGAAAAGATCACGCACTCGGGAAGGACCGACACCAACAAACATCTCGACGAATTCCGAACCGCTGACACTGAAGAAAGGCACACCAGACTCACCGGCCGTCGCCTTGGCCAGCAGCGTCTTACCCGTACCCGGTGGACCAGACAGAATGGCACCACGAGGGATCTTCGCGCCGAGCTTCTGGAACTTTTCGGGATGCTTCAAGAAGCTGACAAATTCCATGATCTCAACCTTGGCTTCATCCATACCAGCAACGTCAGAGAACTTGATCTTGATATCGGTCTCATGGTTGAAGCGCTTGGCCCGACTCTTGCCAATACCGAAGATTCCACTCTGACCACCTGCACCGCCAGCAGCACGTCTCGACAGCCAAAAGACAGAACCAATCAGGAGAAGCGTAGGTGCAAAGGACAGGAGGGTGGAGCCCAGCGGAACTTCTTCGATATAAGAAACAGGGATGCGCTCAGAACTGGGGATACCCAGAGAGTCCTGCGCAGCATCAAGCTTGCGCTCAAAGCCATCGACAGACCCGATGCTGAAGTAGTAGTGGAACATGGGGTTGTTGGCAGGCGAGTCGGGATAAACGCGAGCCAATGCATCACGATGAAGGTCGACCCGCACTCGGTTGTTGTTGATCACCGTAAGTCTCTCGACAAGACCCTTGTCGAAGAAGTTCGCCTTGAACTCCTGCCAGGTGATCTCCTTGCTCGATTCACCCGGGAAGAAGCTGCGGTAAATGTAATATGACAGAACCGAGGCAATTATGAACCCTTGGGGATCGATGCGGCCACCTCCGACGAAAGTGAATCCGCCCTTTGGCTGGCCATCCTGTTGACCGTCCTGCTGCCGCTTTTGCTGTTGCCGGTGCTGCTGCTCCTGTTGCTGCTGCTCGTGCTCTCCCTGGTGCTTCTGTTGATTCTGCTGAAACATTCCCGGCTGCTGATTCTCATCCTGCTTCCTGATATTCTCCGGCGTCTCACCATCCTGTCTCTTCATTTCAATATCGGCCAGCTTTCTAGCATAATCGTCGAGATGTCTCGTCATGTACCGGGTCAATTTCACATAGTCCATCAAGGACGCAGGCTTGCCAGACTCGAGGAACTTCTCGATGAAGTCCTTGATCTCCGGGGGTAGTCCATCTCTCATCATAATCGTCCGTACATCTTCCAGCATCTGATGCTGTGATTTCGGTACCCGAGTCTTCAGATGCTGTATGAAGGAGTCCACTTGCTCCTGCTCACGCGGACTCAATTTGCTCATCGTCGACCCATCTCCTCCTTCTGGTTTGCCGCCATCGTTCTGGGGACCTGATCCCTCGTTCGGGGGCTGGTGCTTATCGTCCTTCCGGTTCGGGGGGTTCGGACCGCCGGGTGGGTTGGTAGAGAAGGCTCGGACACGGCGTGACGTAACGAGGGATGATAGTCGCGATTGGTGAATGTGCGCGCACAGCGGTGTTGTGCGAAAGATCGAGTCTCCGGCTCTCCTCGAGTATCGAGCAAGGTTGCCTGGCCGCCGGAGTAAGGTGGCCATGGTCGAGGATGGGGGGCCCACAGGCCGGGAAAGGGGGTAAAACGGCCTTGTATATCTGGGGTCAATAGAGATGGCAGTCTGCCGCAGCCATAGACACCCAGGTAGGAGGGGGGGTGAATGAAAAGAGGCAGGAGGATGTGGGGAAGGTGAAAGCTCTTGGGGGAGCTGTATGACTGTCGCCGCCTGGAGGTCGGAGATTCCTCAGCCTCCCGCCCGGCCGGGATTTTTCTCTGTTCCGTACCGGCGCTGAGTCATCCACTTCCGAACCTGAACGAACTCAGTGGATGAAAGGAGTGACTAAGAGTCGACGGGCTGGACTAAGAGCTTAACTCCGGGGGATTACTTGCTGTCTAGGAAGAGAGAAGGGTGTCCGTGATTACATCTAAATACATCCATGAGAGAAAAATATGATCTGAGCGTCTGTCCGTGTCATTGCGCAGCGCATATACTGTAGCCAGCATGACTTCCGGTAATCCCCAAGAGGAAGACAGACAACGGAAGAAAGGGGATATATGGAGGGGAGTGGCGCTTCTGAAAGTCGCATCAATCTTTCCAAACGCCGTATATCCCTCGACAATGACAAGGCCCTGCAAAAAGAATACAGCCGAACTAAGGGCCCAATTCGACTCCATAGACTCCATTGTAAATGATAGGCCTGCATCAACGGGCACGCCGTGTATACGTCTTATTTACCCATGTTTCATTGCGTCATAATCATGGTTCATTCTGAGGTGGGCCCTCTGCGCCAAACACAGGGAAATTTGACGACATGTCAGCCCAGTCCCACTCAATGGTCATCGGCATTTGCCAAAGATCTTGTGGAACAAATGGTTGCTGGAAAGATGACAAAGGATTGTCATTCGAAGCAGTGAAGGGAGTAGGTTGGCCAAAGCCGACGCCCTCGAGGTTATGCGGGCTCAACAACTCCGGAAAGTCCTGTCCCATCCCAGACAAGGCGTTCATATTTTCGGCGAGGTTGGTGGTTACGGGGACTGTTTGGTCGGGGGCAAAACTCCTGGCATTGTTGGGCATGTTCGAGGTGTTGCCACCGCCGATATTTCCAAGGTGTACGGCCTGGGGGAAGGGCACAGTCGTAGGTGGTCCGTCTGAGGGCCTTGTAGTAGAGGGAGAGGGGGTGGGGTTTTCTTCGGGTGTGTTTTGCTGCAAGTTTCGCGACTCGTCGGGGGCCGTTTTGCGCTTCTTCTTCGAATGGGATTCTCGCTCAGCTTTGTCCAATACCACCTGCGCGATTCTCTCGAATTCGCCGCAAAGGCCAAGCATCCGCTTGATGCTCCCATTGGACTCGTCTGAGACCAGAGTCGAAAGAAAGTTGACCACAACGTTCATCAGCTTGACGTCGGACCGTGCTCGAGCGTCATTCGGGTTTTGAAGGATGTTAGCGAACAGAGTGACGAGGGCTGAAACTGGATAATATAAAATCAACCTGACGATGTTAGTACCGCTATAAAATCTGATAGCTCGTTGGCAGACTCACCAGACGCAAGCAAAGTCACCCTGAGGGATGTATTTGATTAGGTTGATCGACGCTCTAGCAGCCGTGACGCAAAGAACCGCCGACAGGAAGACTCGAGGGTTCAAAGGTCTCGCGTTGAGGCCTTGGATAGCATAGTTGGACAGTCGGCTTGTCCAATAACCGTGATGCACCGACATTCGATGTATTGTTGTTAGACAGTTATAATATGCAAAGTGGAGGACGACAACGTGGAGGATCAAAGGTGTATGTGAGGCTTTAATTTCATGTTCGGGCCGGAAATCAAGAGGAATGTTGTCTTTCCATTCTTCAAGTTCCTTGTCCAGCTCGCCAATGGTATTGAGCAATTCACCATCAGACTGCTTGGACGCTTTTGCAGAGTAAAGTCGTTTGTACACGCGGCTTTCAATGGTGGCAAATTGGCACATCGACCTGAACAGATTGAATTTGCTCTTTCCATCCGAAAGTGGAACGTTTCCTATGTTGTCTGGCGGATCGTCGCTCGGTAATTCGACATTCATGTCATCGTCATCTTGAACCGGGGGTCTACCCGAACGAAGGCAGATGCTGTGATAACTTAGCAGTCTGCTGGTAGTAAGGAGTTGGAGGGAGTTTTATACGTACTCCTTGTCAAGCAGGTAGGCGATCCAAAAAACCCGTTTTCTTTGCTCTACTTCCACAGGGTTCAGGCCGAAGCCAGATCCTCGCTTATGCAGACCGATGCTATGAGACAATCTGATGGCTGCAGCGACGAGGAAGAAGGAAGGTTGAGGATTAGGAGTTCCTTGGAGGAATAGAGACTGGAAAGAGCGCCATTAGAAACTACTTTAACGCAAAGCCATTATATCGTATCACTTACCATGCCCAACAAGGCTTGAACGCTGAGAAGATCTGTGTTTCTCATGGTGAGCTCGGTCAAAACTCCCATAGCATTTTTAAGGTAAAGCCAAGCTTTCTTGTCCTCTTCGTGAGGAACCAGATTGCTCATCACGCGCAATCGGTGTGAGATAGCAAGCACCACGTTGATGCTAGCCCACCAGCCAGAGCCTTCATATGGATCTCGAGAGTATTGGCGCTCTACCAGGTGCATAAATGTCGGCTCGTGAAATAGCGGAAACATGCAATTGAAGTTCTCGAAGAAGTCGCGAAAAAGAGATAACGCCTCTTCTTTCGGCGGCAAAGGCTTGAAGACTCGACGGGCAAATATGTCGCTGAAGATTTCGGGCTTCCAGTACATCCACTTGTTATCATCGACGTAGGCGGAGGAGATCATATCCTGGAACGAGGTGTCGCCTGTTTTCTCGTTGACCCATTGAATACCCTTGGGGGAGAATATCGAAAACCCGGAGGACGACCCTGGTAAACCACGTCAGCTCCTGCTTTACCGATCCATACCATAACTCCGAATGACCCATACCGATATATCGTGTCTCCCCGCAGTTATTCGTCACGAGAGAGCACATCATGTCCGATAAACCTTCCACCTCGGTTTCTGATTCCTTCGGCGAGTCCGGAGATGTCACAGCCGTGCGTGGGCTAGAGTGAGATTCCACGCGTGGCGTCGAATGACGGGATGTCGAGTTCTGTTGTGATTGTGTTGTTGATGTCGGGGCGGTAAATCGATTAGGGCTCTTGGTGGCATTGACGCCGGGGCCAGCGGACAACGATCGGTCTGCGAGGCGTTTCTCCAGGGTTCCGAGATCTGTCTTCCCACCGTCCTCCTCTGATAAGAGGCCCGAAAGCCGTAACAGTGATTCCATTCGCCCTAGTCGATTTTCGAGGCCTTCAATATACTTGGCTCTATCCGAAGAAAGCGAGTCAGCAACAAATGCGACCACGACCAGATAAATGCAGAAACCCTTCACGTACCCTTTGGGCGGATTGCGCTTTTTCTCCACCTGTGTAAACACACATTCCGTCTTATAATTCATACAGTGCGAGCACTTGGGCATTTTACCGTCGCATTTGATTTTCTTCTTCCGGCACATGTCGCAGGCCTATACGAAGACGACGACCAATCAGTTTTTCTCTCCGATAACGATGACGACCTCCAGCGACAGCACTCACCCGAGCGATTCTTCTTCTCTTGGCGTCATTAGAATCGTCGCCAGCACCCATTGGCGGTTCATTGTCGAAGGTGGGATTCGGTAACATCGAGTGCATGGGCGAACCCTCGTGGCCATAAGCACCGAAGAGATGGGGCGGTTGGTTCATCAGCATGGGCATGTCGAAACCCATCCCCTCGGGAGCTTCCCCCATGCCATCCATCCTGGCGTTCTCGACGGTGTACTGTTGGCGGAAGCTATCGCGACGTGGGAGTGGAGTTCCAGACCCAGGCGGGTAGCGAGTCGAGCGCGAGGAAGCGTGACGGTGCGGGGTCTGTCCACCAGGACGTCAACCAGCAGGATGGAGATTTCCGCGTGTTTCCGCAATGAAGGAACTATGAGAAGATTGGACAGCACCGTGTCCGATTGAGAGGTGGAGACGAGGGAGTGCCTGGGGCACAGTCACCGAGGCAATAATGAGCGGAAGAATATGAACCAGACGCCTTTCTTGGGCGTGTTTGGATGAGGAGAAAAAGAATTCAATCATGAAAGACGGGCTTACTCAACCGATTCCCCGATTAGGAGCACGTGGCGACACCACCGACCAGACGCCGGACAGGACGTCAATCCACAGGATGCTTGAACGAGGAGACGGTCCGATGCACGGGACTCGAGACCTCCACGGGGTAAATGAAGGACGGAGGACGGAGGACGAGGGAAAGGAGGGGAGTTGCACATTGGCGTCATTCGAGATCGTCCCGAAGGGTGACGAGAAAACAGCTTCGCCGGGAGTTCGCGACTAACCACGAGAAGTAACTCTACTGCTGACTAGTCGGCTGTGGTGCTACCATGCGATGTTCTTGGTACGGAGTACGGGTGTCAGGATGCTGCTGCCTGACGGGGGTGGTTTTACCTTTTTTTTTTTCCTGAACCTCCAGTTGTAGTTAACTCCGTATTCCCCGTATACGGCCGCCGGAACTTGCTATCCCCGATTCCCGAGCTGGCCTGAGGCCCCTCTGGAGCCACGGCCGGCCGACTGGATGGCCGGGTACTTTTTCCCCCGACCGTCTCACGCCTGTAACAGAGGTACCTACCTCGTACCATCCGTATCGGTGGAAGACCTTCGATCGCCCTGAACCCTTTCTCCAGGAGGATTTCAGCCAAGAGTACTCTATCTCGTCGGCGGACTTTACCTCCGTCTCGACGACACCCCGATGAGTCACGTTCGCAAGACGGACGTGGCGGGAAAGCGATCGCCCCGGAGATCGGGATACGGGAAAAACAAGTTTGCGACTGTCAGCTGTGACCTAAGGACGATGCCTACTGCGTTGTCACCAGACACACTAAGCAGACGCAACAACCGGGAACAAGGCATGATCATGTGGAAAGTATGAAGGTAGTGATTGACAAATAATCAGGAGCGGCGATCTCTCTTCTGGATATATGATATATCAAAATACAAGTCTCCCGAGGGAGCGCGAAGAACAAGAAATGTATCTTGTCTTCAAAAATCTCACCAACGCCACGCTATGCACCCAAAAATACAATAGAGATTCTCTTATACAGGCGATGGCCCGCAAGGGACCATCGCGGATTGTCCGTCCATTCGGCCCCTCGGCAATACGCCTCACGGCGTTCACGGCGATGGGATCCTTCAAGGGTTCGTCTTAGGTATGTTTGTCGAGGAATTCCTTTGCCTCATTGATTTTAGTCGCCAGGTACGGGCTTCCACCGCGATCGGGGTGGTTCAGGAGCATGAGCTGGCGGTGCTTCTTGCGGACCTTGTCCTTGTTCAGCGTACGTTCCCTAGACGGCGGGTTAGACATGACACAATGGCGATGGGATGACAGCAGTCGGAGGAAGAGTGGCGTACGGGAGTTCCAGGATCAGAGAGGCTTCGCGACGGGTCATCCGGGGTTCAAATCCTCTGTACTGGAGTGTTAGCGCATTGTCTTTGAAAGGATATCGGTCGCTGTGATAGCCAAGGCCGTCACTCCATCACTGACCCTTTGTAGAAGGCCTTGCCCATGCTGTTCACGCCGCCCTTGTAGCGACGGAAAGCGACGAAGCCAGCGCGACCCTGAAAACAAAAACGAGCCATTAGCGACAGAACGGCCAGCTGCACAGGGGTGTTGAAGATTCGGACTTACCAGGAAGGCCGCGGTAGCGACACCGAGTCCCATAGCAAAAGTCGAAGCCATGTTTGCAGTGGAATGAGCGAGACGAGCAGAGGTTGAGATCTGGGAAAGTGACGTTGGAAGTGTCGACCAGGCCGATGGGCGGCGGTCGAGATAAAAATTCGGAGCGGCGCCGGCGATTCCCGGTTGGGTTTAGCGTGGGCCAACCTCATTCACTCCATACTACAGAGTATATGGTATACCACCGATGCTCTGATACCTTCATGGTTTCAGGGAGGAGATAGTTTTATTTGATTTTTTGACGAATAAGACGGTATGCTCTGGGTACAGGCTGCAGATGAACCGGCTCTGCTCGAACCCCCAAAGCGTCGGACTTTTAGGAACTATGGCGTCTTTTGACTTTCGCATCTCAATTCCCGACAGACTCATGAATATGGAAGAAATCCATCACGATGACTTCATAAAAGAGTAACAGCTCCTAGTTCCATCAAAATGTTTCAAAATACAGACCCATCCCAAAAGACTGTGCCGGGTGGGGTACCCCTCTCATCCTGAAGTGAACGAGTGAATGTCGAATATCCAGGCAAAGTAGTCATGAATCTCCTGATGGGCAGTGAATTCATCACAACGCCTACAACGCCTAGATTGTGTGACTAGACATTTTTTTATTCACTTTATCACAGCTGCGCCACCAATCATTTTCTTTGTTGGTGCCAGGTACTTGGTGCTCTGCAGTGACTGCCACACACCACCCCCTGGCCACAGTTAACAGAGGTGACCTGCAATATTCACTCTGTGCCCTTTCTGTTACTCTTTTCCCATCTTATATACTGGTCGTTCCCCGCCCTTCTCCCATCTCTTCTTCTCATATTCCAACTTCTCATCCAAATTGCTCTCTCAAACACTTCTCTATCAACCAACCCACCATCATTTCTCTCCAATCATCATTCCAACATTACACTACCACAGTATCAACGACATCATCGTGAGTATATCAGAAACCTCTCTCACATTCCAAGTATCGGGACTCGACTGACTCGAAGCAGAAGATGCTGCTCCCATTCATTGGGATTTTTGTCTCCCTCACCATTTGGGGAACCTTCTTCCCGGTGCCCGGCATGATGAACCCTCGCGAACCTTTCGCACAACGTATCGCGGCCACTATGGATGCAGTGACGATGGCAAAAGGCATCTATGATATAACAGACATGTTCACCATCGAGCATGCAGATGTCCATCCTGAGGAGATCTTAATGCATTATATGTATCCCTATCGTGTGCCAAAGCCAAACCGTCGGCCAGCCCCTCTCAACATGTCCTGTCTGCAATGGTTCGAGATCACCGACGACGACGAAGGAGATCAGCCAGACCTCTCAAAGGCATCTCAGTTTAAGCTCCGATGCAGCGTGGCATTTGCAGCGGCCAGTTTCTCGGTCTTTATCTACACTCTTCTCAACAACATCATCTCGTGGCTTTCCACCGTGGAATTCGTCGAATTTACCATGGATGCGCAGTTCCTGTCGCTTTACGATGAGATGGAATACCTCACCAACGGCACCGACTACTCAGACGAGTCCGATGACCTCTTGCTCGACTGGGCTCTCATCATGTCTGGGTTCGACACCACCGAATTCCTGCAGGCACAGAAGCCCTTCTCGTTGAGCATCCAGCGCCAGGTTGAGGCTACAATCGCCCGTCTTGAGCGTCAGAAATTGCTGGCTTTGCTGTCTCCTGGCGTTGGCTGTTCCACCAAGTCAGACACCACCGATGAGGATATGGAAGATTTCTTGACTTCGCTGTGCCTTGTCGCCTCAAGCTCATGTTCTTCATCGAGCATCCCAGGTATGTTTTCATCGACATCTCCCCCAAAGCATTTGAACTAACAGATCCCAGATCCGTCTTCATCTACCTATCTTCCTCAGCGCCAGTGGGCCATGGTCCTGCAGCATCCGGAGAACATATCTCCGCTTCTGTATCTCCAGTTGGTCCACGCGCTTCTCAATTGGTACGACCACAACAATCGCAACGCTCTTCACGACAGCCATCATGATGGACATAACCTGAGCGGCTCTCATCATGACCACAACCACGACGACGGTCATGATCACGGCCACAACAAAGTCCCGCAAGAAGCGGTAGACACCAAGAGCTTGCTGGTAGTCCCGGACCATCACACCTCCCATGATCACCTCGACAAAGCGCAAGATACATCCAAGAAGGAAGACACCAACAGCTCACAGGTAGTCTCAGACGCCGATACCCCTACCCCTACCAATAGTCCAACTCCCACTCCAACCCCAACCTCAACCGCATCACCTTCACCTTTGCTTCTTCCTTCGCCGTCGCCTGCGCCCTCGCCTTCGCCTTCGCTTTCACCTTCACCTTCACCTTCACCATCGGCGACATCAACCCCAAGCAGTCGCAAGCGCAAGCGTCCCAGCCAGGCGAAGCGACGCCGCTACGCGCGCAGACAACAAGCCGAACGCGAGCAACAAGAACGCGAACAACAAGAACGCGGAGAGCGCGACGCTGAGGAGAAACTCTGGACAAAAAAAAAAAAAAAAGACCAATTCAAAATTGAACATCAAACTCCTTCCTCCATCTAATACCTCAGTCCTCATGCTTCTCAATCCAATCACTAGTACCCTCACAATAGATAAACCTACCGTGTACAGAACAAGACATGTTAATCTAGAAAGGCAATGACCCATCACCATCGTTCGATCAAGGTACCGCAGTAGTACAAAGGTAACAAACTTTAACCCAAAAAGCCATCAACAGAATTAAGCGGGATATTAGCCAACCAATCAGAGGCTGGATACTCGTGCCGAGGCACGAATTTTGACCATATAGACGATATAACTGGACGAGGGGATCGAGTTTAGTCGCCCGAGTCTACGGTTACATATACGAATTGGGTAACCTCCAGACAGAAGAGCTGATCGTTGCTGTGAAGGAAAAGCTTGGACGGATCGGTTTTCGTCGCAGTCCGTTTATTCCAGTCTTTCCAGATGGCCAAAAGGCGCTTGACTGGGCACTGGCCCGGAAACACTTGCCAGACCCATGAGCCTAGGTATCAATAGGGCATGTCCTCAATCCGAGTGGAATCTTCCAAGACTACCTACTGTCTCCCCATGAATACATTGTCGGCCTTTAGTTCATACAATACTGCCAAAACTGTTCATCGTCGGTGCCACTGGGTATGCAGGAGGAGGTTTTTTTGCCCCTCTCACTGCCCTTCACCTTAATAGTACCGTCAGAGTCCTGGTTCGGACTGCAGAAAAGGCTTGTGTCATATCCGAGACAACCCCAGCTCCACTCTATAGTCCTCCAAAATTGGCCCGCCCATTAAATTTGATTCTACTCCTAAGGCAAGTAGGTCATGTTCCCTATCCCATCCTTTTGTGTATCATGCCAACGTGCAACAAAGCAGGATTTTTCTTGGTCTTATCTGCAATCTTGCCCACTTGAAGTTAGTCTCCGCGGCTGGTGGTTGGAGGGGCCGCTTCTGTCATCGATGTTTGGCGCAGAAAATCCCGCATAGAAGTAGACCGAAACCGTGAACAGCGGATCTCATGTAAAATTATATCCCATTGAACTCACGAGCACGGCCAAAGCACCCACGCCTGAGGGACGCGAGGAGAGGCAGGATGCTTCAGATAACCGCACCGCCTCTGCCGCCGTAACAGTAATCTCTCTTGTCTTGGACATCGTTTTACAGTATGCATCTACGATGCCAGCATGGAGTCCTCAAGGATGACTAGTTTGCTTCTAAAGTATCCTGTGATATGCACAGGGGATAGGAGCATCGAAAATCTGGTTCCATTGTGGCCAAGGACGTTCTACACACCATGAGCCCGGGTTAGAGATTTTGTCTCTCCCTAGCATTGATACCAGTTCCTTCTGATTAGTGTATTGTTTGCTGTCTGATGTTGAGTCCGTCTGTGGATTCTAATCCTGTCACCTTGAGTCGTTGACTGTTCGTCACTTTGCCTGCCGTGAAACGAGGCGCAACCAGGTGGAGAGTAAATTTTGTCTGCGAAGGACCGGCGAGCACTATCTACTGCTTCATGACTGGGGTCTGGACCATCCTGCTCAATCCCATCATCGGATCCGCCAACGTGGTCGTTCTTGTCACAGCCACCGACAAGCGTAGAGGCAACGGCGAATGGGGACCAGATCCGATGCCGCGTCCAAGAGCACCCCAGTGATATGGCGTGAAGGCAATCGCCTCGTGGACGTGGACTATCCAACAGGAAATATTCGGGATATCGGGGGTCTGCGCGGTGCGGAATGGGCGAGGCAGGCCTTTTTCTCGTGATTGGGGCTGAGTCGGGCCCTGAGGGAGTAACGAACCAATATCAGACAGGACAGCGACTCCCACCGACAGCAATTTTTTTTACGTTCAAAATTTGACACGATACTTCCTGGGAGCATATCTCTCGTTTGGCTTCGCCTGGCGGGGGTCGGAAAAAGTTGACAGCCCGTTGACGTCGTATTGGCGCTTTTAAATCCCGCAACCACATCGCCACCATCCCAGGAACCCTTAAGTACGGGTATCCTTGCCATAAAACTTTTCCTGCAGCTATACCTGGTCTCTGACTCGTCCCTCCATCTCCCTCGTGGAAGCACCGTTTGGTGACATCGAGTTCGGCCATACAGTCCTGCAGATCCCTGACGTCCCCCGGACTTTCTCCCTTGCGTGGGCAGGCATGTGGAAACCGCCTCTAACTTTCATCACCTTGCATTGCATGTTGCCTGCTCCCGACGGCCCTGAGAAGATGGGAACGCTAATGTCCATCAAGATGCATATATAATTTTTTGCGGACTGCTGGGACTGGTCGTCCTCTATCCTTATGGCAACTTGGCGGCAGTGGACGCCTATTTCTTTGGCGCGAGCGCATCGACCGAGTCGGGCCTCAACACGTACGCATCTCCCTACGCCCTCTCGCATGAGTCCGCAATCCGTTCTGACAGGCAATGTGCAGCGTGGACGTGAAACAGTTGAAGACATACCAGCAAGTCTTCATCTATGTCATCCCCATTATCACCAACTTGATGTTTATCAACATCATGGTGGTCGCGGTTCGACTGCATTGGTTTGAGAAGCGCTTGAAAGAGATAGGTGGGACACCCGTGGATCACTGGCTGACGCTGGACTAACTGCCATAGCGCCTACAATTCTCTCAGCCAAGGCACGGTCGGCGAGGGTCGACGATAAAGAGGCGCCCCAGGTGCCAGCGGTGGATCTCACGGATCGAGAACCAGCACAGGGATCTGGTCAGCCATCAGAACAGTACTCGGATCTGAAAAGACACGCAACCACGTCCATGTAAGGAGATCCTCGAGCACGGTATCCTGTCGTTGATCGATTAACGCCTTTTCTTTGCCATAGTGAGAAAAGCAGCTCCCCGTCTTCAGATGAAGGGACAGCACCCAAAGAGCCCACCACCAGAAGTATCTCTTTTGCCGATAACAGCAAGGCTCTACATGTCCCTTCCCCGCGCGAACGCGACAGAGGTATGTCAATCGCTTTGTTTGCAAAAGCCTATTAGTAACCTGGCTGCAGGCATGCCAATCCAGGAAGTTGACGAGGATTCGGAGATGACCGGTTCGTAATCCTATGGATCGTTGGCGGCGACCGACTGACCCTGTTGACGCGCCAATTAGACAGCGACGAGGAATCCGAAGTGTCCCAGCATGGATGGAGTGCTTTCTCCCGCAATTCGGTGCCATTGAGACGGGTGGCTTCATCCCTGTTTGTGATCGGCAGACATCCAACCCAGGAGAGTTCACGGATACAGAGAACGACTTCCCTTTCGAGGGATCTGAACCTTCCGGGCATCTCCTCGCAGGCCTCCGTCGGCCGGAATTCCCAGTTCTACAACCTCACGGCCGAGGATCGGGAAACGATAGGAGGGATCGAGTACCGTGCTTTGAAAGTCCTACTGAAGATCACGATCGGTAGGGATCCTAGGCAAATGGGCCACATCCAGAGGTCAGAGCTAACGCCGCTGCTAGGGTATCTGATCGGGCTCCATGTGCTCGGTATTGTCGGTCTACTTCCCTGGATCCTTCATGCGGACCCCAAGTATAGAGATTACCTCCAAGAATGCGGGCAAGGGAGTGTCTGGTGGTAAGTTCTGGATAAGACAGCTGGACGTGCCATCATGGCGGCGTGCTGATGAAAACAGGGCTTTCTATTCCGCTCAGACGATGGTTGACAACCTCGGCTTCACGCTTACCCCAGATTCGATGATAACATTCCAGGATGCTACGTGGCCGATGCTGCTGATGAGCTTCCTAGCCTTCGCTGGAAATACTCTCTATCCTTGCTTTCTACGTCTTGTCATTTGGACGATGCATGCATGCGTGCCCCAGAACTCTTCCCTCAAGGAGCCTCTGGATTACCTTCTCAAGTATCCACGACGGTGCTACGTACTGCTTTTCCCAAGCAAGCCAACGTGGATTCTCTTTGGGGTGATTTTCCTCCTGAATGCCGTGGATGTCCTTTTGATTATTGTTCTCGACCTCCACAACCCAGCGGTCAATAATCTTGCGGGCGGACCACGGGTTTTGGCAGCCATCTTCCAAGCGGCCTCCTCTCGGCATACTGGAACGTCAACCTTCAATCTTGGAGAGGTCAACCCGGCCGTCCAGTTCAGTCTACTCGTCATGATGTACATTGCCATTTTCCCGATTGCCCTCAGCATCCGTGCGTCCAACACCTACGAAGGACAAACGCTGGGCGTGTTTCCGCAAGACTCTGATCTTGACGAACAACACGGGGCGAAATACCTCCTCTCCCATGTGCGCAACCAGCTCAGTTTTGATCTGTGGTACATCTTCCTCGGTATCTTTTGCATTTGCATCTCCGAGTCCGGGCAGATCATGAATGATACGGTACGTCTATGCTGGCCATCCCGTCTCTCGAACATATACTGATGGACATCGACAGTCTTTCCCTGTGTTCGCCGTTTTCTTTGAAGTTGTCTCCGCATAGTAAGTCATCAAACCTTGGTTGGCAGTGACGATCCGATATGATGGGGCTGCAGGAGCCATGGATATTCCCGACTGACATCTCACCAGTGGCAATGTTGGCCTCAGCCTTGGCTATCCCACCGTCAACACGTCTCTAAGTGGGAAGTTCAACACGTTTAGTAAAGTTGTGATTTGTGGCATGATGATTCGCGGCCGCCATCGCGGACTACCCTATCAACTTGACCGAGCTATCCTTCTTCCGAGCGAGCGACTTGTCGATGATGATAGACTCGATTTTCCCTCCCTCCAAAGGTCCTCGTCCACGACCAAGGCTGGCAAGCCAAAGCTGGCAATCAAACGATACTACACGCAGTGATGGGTTCGCGACGGCTTTGCCAAGAGCTGGGACGGGGAAGACTCTGTTGCCATTTCTAACAACCAACCACCACCCCGTCCCCTGTACTTAGATTACTTGCCGTATATATTAGCCCAGTGGGCGTCATAGCCACGGGTGATCGGATTTAGACAACTCAGTCTTTTTTTTTCTTGAAGATTTCCCGTACCTGAAACCATAGCATTACTATTTCCGGGATGACGCTTGACCATCCTTGGCCGCAAACGGAGCGAGTCTGTGCTGTCTGCGACCCCACTGGGATCCTTTTGAGAAAGGGCCGAGCCCTCAATCCAGTCAGACTTGTTGGCGCCAAGAACAGAGTCCAATCGCTCCCAATGTTATTATCCATTGGCCCTCTAGTGAGATGCCAGTGATCTTGGTGAAAAACTGGGTCACATACCGACGACTGGTAGAAGAAAAGCCCGGATCTCCTCAAGTCAGCGATCAGTGACTGGTATTGTGGTCGCATCTGTTCCCAACGAACTAACTCCGTTCAACAATTTACAATTTGTCACCACCAGATCGTGCTTCCCCAGAAGAGCTACGTCAATGTCAAGCGAGAACCACGACACCCACGCCGAGTGACTGGGACCAAAGGTGAAGGTCAGGTGCGCGGTGACACCAAAAGGCTTGATTTTCGTTTGATTCCACCGTGAAGAAAGTATCGATCTACCTTGGGTCCATATATGCCCTATCACTGTAGCTACACGCATACCACCAAAAAGTACAAGATCACAGTATATCTCAGACAGAGCCTAAATGGACCGGGAATTCGATTTACTTTCGTAGAATGACTTTGGAGTGGGAAATCCGATTACCCTATTGCCAGGAGCATCCTGATAGACACGATGCATCATCATATCCGTCCGAGTGAAACGTTCTCTGGAGGTATGTTCTATCATGAGCCTGATGTTTACTACTACCAGCACTTACTACTTTGTATTTTGACATTCAACGACATGGACTTGGATTGTCGTAAGGTATTATTATCTCGAATTGGCTAGATTTCGATTGACGCTCCAGTCTTGCCCTAGCCGCGAGGACAATGCATATCTTCCAGTCTATGTACGAGCAGTATGAGTTCTACATTTCGAAAATACTACAAGTACGCATAAGTACCAGGACAAGATATACATCATCGAAACAGTGTGATTATTTTCTCGTCCATACATCTCGTTAAAAGACCATATAGAATTCTGCCCGTTTGTCCACCATCTCTCTCGGCTCGTTTGCTGAGATACGGGAGGCTACATAAAATCAGCCGTGCTAAGAGACTACAAGCTGACATGACAGCTTGAATTTTCCTGTGGAAAAAGTCATGTGGGAGATTCTGCAGTCCACCTCAGCCAGGCTTTGATCAACACGGCGCATAGCCCAGCGCGAGGATCGACAGGGCATCACAGGCTCGGCACAGTGCGAAATTCAGCAATTCAAGCGGGCTGATGTTTGGATGAGATGGGCCTGGCATGCCGCAGATGCTGGGATTGATCCTGTCATGGACTATTTTCCGGTCTAATCAGGGTAAAGAGTGGATGTAGACGATGTTGAGAGCTGCGCGGGTAAGTGTTCCTGGGGGATTGCAATGTTTTGAGAGAACTTGGGCACCTGCTTGCACCCCACTGTCGGGAACCAGTGCTCCATGCGCCTGAAAGCGAGCATCTACAGAAGGGGGATGGGGGGTCTCGCCAAGCGAGCAGCGACCAATTCACGTTTTCGAGTCAAGGTGGGTTCGCAGCGGGGTAAATAAGGTGCTCCTGGATCGGCGGATCGACAGGCTGGGTGGTTATCAGCGACGCCGGTGTGGACATCGCAACGAGACCCATTTCACGCATTCGTCCAGCCCCTCGGTGATGCCCGGCGGCTCGAGGGGTCGTGACAAATCGGTGGGGATGAAATGATTTGGAAGCGTGCATGAGCAGGATTGCGAGTGCGTCGGTTCTGGAGGAGGAGCAGAAGCGTGGCTGCACGGCGGTGGAGTTGCGGCGAGCAAACCAGGCAAACAGGCCCTCCCACCATGACAAATTATGGTCTGCTCCGCCATGGATCATGGCGCCCATGTCGTCAACGAAGCGTCGACCGTGGAGCATCATCCCTCCCAACATGTTCGCTCGCGCGGGCCCAACGACGGAGAGGTCGGGGTATAAATACCTCGCCCCGGTCGTCTTCCACAAAGGTCCTCAGTTCGTGAGCACCTTGAGCGCCTGCATTCGCCCCGGTTGATCCGTCTTCTCTCGTCTCTAACGCCAATCATACCCCGTCCGGTCCATTCTCGTCTCGCCTCCACCGACACCATGCCTTTGACTGGTCACTGTCTCTGCAAAGCGGTCACCTACTCCGCCGACGTCGACAAGCCTTTGATCACCGCCTACGATCACTGTGATGACTGCCAGCGCCAGAGTGGCTCGACCTACTGTATGTCGAAACCAGACCGGAGCATCTGTCCTACATCGCACCCGTGAACTAACCACCTCTCGCCAGCCCTGGTCACCGTCGTCCCCAAGGACAAGTTGACCATCAACGGCCCGGTCAAGAGCTACGCTGGCAAGGGCACTTCCGGCCATGCTGTCCACCGGATCTTCTGCTCCGAGTGTGGCTCGCCCATTGCGCACGATCCCGAGGCCGCTCCCGAGATTATCGCGCTGAAGGCGGGCACCCTGGACACCGAGATCAAGAAGCAGCTGAAGCCAGTATGAGTTCCCCCCCGCAGAGATCCCTTCTCCCGTGTGTCCTTTGGAATCCATGGCTAACGCGATTCCCTCCGTGCAGGACACTGAGATCTGGACCACCAGCAAGCTTCCCTTCTGCCAGGAGAACCTGGCTCACCCCTTCAAGCACATGCCCGAGTAAAATCCACCGGATTGTGGTCATCCCTGGCGGATGTTGGAGATTATGACGTCATCATGAACCCTCGCAATGTAGTTAATGAAGATCAGAAAATCAATTCCCGCGATTTTTGCAGACAATGTAATCAGAGATAAACCTTCGTATGGCCCCTTCGCATGGAGCAATATATTGTATCTGCCAGCTTCACCGAATGTACCGATGGCTGGTATACACAGTCCTACCAACTTCCCCGCACTCGATATATTTTCCCGCTGTGATGAGACTCTCCGAACCTTGTCACCATGTCCTGCCTACCCCATCGATTCACAAAGAAGGATGTTGCATTGGTGTCACCATACAAGGCGTTACCTGAACAGATGGAATTTGTTTGAACAGAGACACAGACGATAACCGGGAAGATCTGGAATTGCCCATCCTCTTCACCACGTAAACAGTGGCCAAAAGTATATAAAACCAGACGGTCATGTCTCCGAGTGTATCTTGCAAAGCCAGAACATATACTATCCAAGTCCGCACCATTCTATCGTTCGCTCGCAGTATTTCTCTATCATGTCCTCTGGAACGTTGTACGTTGTCGACTCGCGCACCAATGCCAAGTACCAACTCCCCATTCGGCACAACGCCATTGCTGCAGCCGATCTGAGACAAATTACGGTCCCATCCTCCGACGGAGGCAGTGTTTATCAACCCGCCGGTCTACGGGTACACGACCCCGGATTACAGAACACCACTTTTGTGCAGACCGACATCAGTTTCTCGTATAGACTGTGGTTTCTCTATCTTTGGTCCAGTCTGATCTGACACGTCCAGGGACCTTGAACGAGGACAGATGCTGTACCGTGGATACGATGTGGACCAGCTACGGAACTGTGATTTCGAAGATGTACTCCACCTCCTGGTATGGGGGTCCCTTCCCACTGCGGACCAGCGACAACAATTGAGTCGAGCGCTGGCAGAAGCGATGTTGGCTGTTCCGGACAGCGTCCACCAGGCAATCCAGTCGTTCCCGTAGGTGCTGTGCGTCATGGATGATTCGGTGGCTATCAGGACTGATAGAATGATCTCCCCAGATCCACTACATATCCACTGCCAATGATCATCAATGGTCTTTCGTCGTATCTGGCGTGTATTCCCGAATCAATTACAACATGTACAGATGGAGAACTGTACCAGGGGAATGTGCAGAACGTCGACAAGGCCATCATCCGCACCGTAGCGGCTTACGCGGTCGTATTAGGCATAGTTGCAAGTCATCGACGAGGAATCACCTTTAGGACCCCATCACTAGACAAAACGTACGTTGAGAATGTACTGACGATGACAGGGGTGCTGGAACAGTCTGAGCTGTCATCCAACTCAGCCAAGGTATCAACCTTCCGCCTGTATAGCGTGTATTGCGCAGACCATGGATTGGCGCTGTCGGTGTTTTCAACGCTTGTCACCGCCTCGTCGCTTACAGATCCTCTATCATGTCTGATTAGCGCCGTAGCAGCATCATATGGCCCCTTGCATATCGGAGCGAGCGAAATAGTGCATCGTATGCTGCTTGAAATCGGTTCTCCGGACAGGGTCCCCGCGTTCATTGAAGAGGTGAAGAACAAACGCAGAAAGCTGTTCGGCTACGGACATCGGCTTTACAAGGGAGTCGATCCGCGCAACCAACTGATGACTCCGGTTTTTGAAGACCTCAAAGTCACCTCTCATCCACTGTTCAAAATTGCCAAGCAAGTGGAGAAGGTAGCTTCGACAGATGACTATTTTGTCAAGCGCAAGCTGTACCCAAACCCCGACTTTTACACCCATTTCCTTTATACCGCCATGTAGGTTGTCACCGTCAGTGTTGGTCGAAGGGTATCGCACTTTACTCATGAGAGGTTAGCGGTTTCGAACCGGAAATGATCTCGGCGGTGACGCTGGCCCAGCGGATTGCGGGCATCATGGCCCATTGGCGGGAATACATGTGTGAGTTCTGTATGTCGTCTCGGTGAGATACCGGAGGATTCTGATGCATGACAGTGTCCCGCGGTAAGCTGCTGCGACCATCACACCTTTATACTGGCACTGTGGCAGGGAGGACTATGGACCCAGATCTTTGACTTGTATTCGGCGAAGTATTGTTGCCTGGGTTCTTGGAGTTGGGTTCGTGATTCTATCAGTATGCAGGTGTGTCATGAATCTTTGAAAAAATTAGGCATTTACAGCAGATCCTGGCAACGCATACTACTGTAGCCCTCGTCAACATGCGTCTCCTGAAGACAGCCTCAGTTCGTACCATGGTTGGGCATGAATGTGATGATGAATAGGTGGCTTGGCTGGTAGAACTAGACTGCCGGCGACTGGACATCAAGACGAAAGTCCGAGTAAGACCGTCGGATGTTCGGCATTTACAGGATTCCAAGACCAATTAATTGCCGATCCTGCGTCTAGTTACACATGCGCCATTCAGAAATGACCGTATAGATGGACTATAAGAGGAGGAAAGAGACGTGATAAAAGAGTCGCGTCGACAGCTATCTCATTGATCATGAAGGACCAAGGCAGGAGGAATCTGATGCCTTTCCCATATATTGTCCATCTCTGGTTCTGGGCAGTGAGCTACCCAGTAAGTAGTGAGCAAACCGCGACTCCTGGGTGACACCATCATCAGCCATCTGAAGTAGGTCAGATGTCTGTTTCCAAGTACCACTGCACTGACGGGAAGAACGCTGGCATGTTCTGGAATCGAGAGATCAGGTCTTCCCCAACCATCTTGTCTCTGACATAGTCCTCTGTCTTGGATCATATTTCTGGTATACTGCATCTATACTGACGTGACAGACAATGCCTCGGACGAGAGGAAGAACACATTCGCCATAGGTCAAGCATTGTCCCTGGAGTGACCAATTATGGATGACGACACCCAGGGCGCTGGAAACCCATTTTCTGCTGAGTAGTGTCCATCCACAACGCCAAATGAAACTCTCATCACAGTGACATCGATACTTCCTTTCGCCCGACTGCTGCCTACCATGACCACCTACCCTCTCAACATTCCGTCCGCCCAAACAAAAAAACACTTTGATGATCTGCAAGCAAGTCCAACCCAACCCCAACACACCAGTACCAAGGCGTCCACGTCTCCACGATGATCACCAGGTCTCCAGCACAGCATACCCTACCATGACGTTTCACCGCGAGGCTTCTGATACTATCCCCTGGTTAGGGGCCAACGACCGGCACGATCAGACCCCCGACATGTGAGAGCGAAGGAAGCACGCAGATAACCAGGTAGGACGAAGGAGGAACAACACGGGTATCATCGGCAATGGCCACGCATGTACGGGGGGGATAGGACACGGATGAACTGGCCGTTCGTGTGAGGTGACATTACAGATCACGGTTTCGTACCACCGCGGTAGGGAGGCATTGCTCGTGTCCTGTAGATCGCAGGTTCCCGACTCTCTCGATGTCCGTCCATGTGTAAGGCCCTGCCAATGTAGTCTTCCGCCTGGAGGCGTGGAAGCGGGAGAAACGTCCACTCCAT
This sequence comes from Aspergillus olivimuriae, assembly GCA_003719415.1. Taxonomy (NCBI): domain Eukaryota; kingdom Fungi; phylum Ascomycota; class Eurotiomycetes; order Eurotiales; family Aspergillaceae; genus Aspergillus; species Aspergillus olivimuriae. Next base: position 41,506 of record RHLO01000482.1, on the reverse strand, counting down.
GTGGAACATGGCGCATGTAACCTGATGGGCCCATATACATGCAGTATCATTGCTACATCGGCTAGTGGCTGGCTAGTCATGGCTGCTATAGGGATGGCCATGGAGAGGGAGGGGGGAAGTTGAGGATCTGTTGAAAAAGGGGCTTGGGCCACAGGATGATGTACTATTTCGTGTTATCAAACTCAGCTATTTTGCAAGGACATTTGCTTTTACGCGCGAGGAGTCAATCTGCGAGTTCATTCATGTCTTCGCCTACGAGTCTGCCAACGACCATGAACCCTCTCCCCAAAAGTGTCAAAGTTCGGTCGACGTGCAACGCATGCCAACAGGCGAAAATTCGTTGCAGCCACGAAAAGCCATCATGTCGGCGATGCCAGAAGCAAAATATCCCGTGCATCTACAGCATGTCTCGACGGCTTGGACGACCAGCGAAGAAACGGGACCCTAAACAGGAACGGGATCCAAGCTACCTCGAAGATACTACAGCCCACAGTCTTCAATCGAGTAGAAAGGGGCGCGCCCCGAAAAGGAAATTGAAGGGAGAAAATAGCCCGGACAAAAGCCCGGGCCAAAGAATGCACCTCATAGCCGGGGACAGGATGTTCTGGGACCAGCCCACCCCGAACGAAGGCAGGATGGGGTGTGAGCCAGGAAATGCAGCCATGCAAGCATCTACATTCCTCAACGGAGGGACAGACTATCCGTTCTCTGGTTCGTTGCAGTGAGACCCAAGATTGATGAGCACTCTCCCTCAATAACACCGGTACAGCCCCGGACCCCTTCGACCTGTCGACCGATAGCTGGTTGCAGGAATTCATGTCGAGCCAGCCGACTGAGCTCCCACATGACGCCAATATGCTGGATGTGCTTGGTATCAGCTGTGCTGATATCGATAACGTCTTCGATCCAACTTCAGTTGCAACATGCAAAGAGACCCCCATCTGCGCGCAAATCTTTCCAGTCGACTCATCCAACATCCCGGAGAAGCTACCACCGGCGACCTGCTACAGTCCGAGAGAATGTCGCTTAAGCCTTCAAAGGGGTACAATCAGTTCCACTGAAGATATCACTGGGACAGTACCTTCATTCGTCGATTATTTTGGGCAGGATTCCGTGTCTTTTGCCCAACCCCTGTCGCTCTCGATGGGGCAATTGCCAGCAAAGTCTACAATAATGGACGCCACCGATATGTCAGGAATCAATGAGATCTCAACGCTAGATCCAGACTACATGCTTCCCTACGACATAGAACAACTGAGTCCAAGTCGCGCAGACCAGCTTATCCCGCCCTCTTACCAGTGCCAATGCCATGAACAGACGGTGCGAAAGCTGATTCAGATGAACATATGCGTATGTCGCCCGGGCACGACGGTGACAATCGAGGGTATCCTACACTGCCAGAGACTACTCCAGCAACTCGCTGACACGATTCTGCAGTGCTGCGTGTGCTCGACATCGGGAGCAAATCTGTTGATGGTGGTGGTCGTGAGCATCGACAGCCTGGTCACCGCGATAGAAGCAGTCATTTGTGCTGAGAACCCATTGATGGATAGTCCCTTCGAACAAGTTGGCGATTGTCCTATTAACGACTATTTACCAGAGGCGCTCATTACTGGCAATAGTCGCCAAGCTAAAGGGTCAGCCCATCACTTGAAGGCACAAGTCGAGTCATGCCCTTTACTGGTAGGAGGATTCTGTGTCCCGGGAGACGAGAAGTTCTGCTTTGTGCTTCAGATTCTGCATAATCGCCTCTCGGGTCTCTTAGACACTGTCCGGCGGATCCGGGTATATGCACAAGATGTGCTGGATAATCCGTCGTCGCGTGGAAGACTGGTGATGGTCACCGAAACGGATCGAAGATTGCAAATGATCATCATGAGAATGAAGGCAGTCACCGGAAGCCGGGTTGAGTGGTGAAATCGCCAGTTTGTAAATCCCAATAATATTGCGCTTTAATTGGGCTCTGTAGACTGTACTCGTGGTGTTTCTAGTCTTGATGAAGCCGGAAGGGCAGCCAGCGACCCCACCCTGTCATATCGCCAGAGCCTTGAAGATACCATCAACATCGAGAGTAAAGTTAGCAGGTTCAAATTCGGGCTGGTTACAGTGCAGAAGGTGTTGGGGGGTATAGACTTTATCCCTGGGCGCAGCTGTGTGACCCCTTGGCGGATATGAAGAAATAAACGTTCCACGATGAATTGGCCCCTGGAAGGAGATAAACCAACGGAGACAACGGGTGTGCTGTAAATGGCAGCAAGATGAGGTAGCGATGCGTGAGTTCGATCCGTGCTTGACTGGAATGGTGCTGCCATTGGTCTGGTGTTGAGGCACCATCTTACCCATGTGAAGCAACCGGCGTGATGGCTCTGCAGTACCCCTATGCTGTCCCTCCCCGGCTCAAAGGTACAGTAGAACAGGGCTGTGAAGGCTGTAAACTCTCTGACTCCCCAGATCTATTTGCTTTTCACGAGCATACCCACTGCGGCCGACTCCGACTTTCTTCAACCCCGTCGCCTCCTGCTGTCAGCCGAAGGGCCACCTGTGTTGATGACCAGGATGGAGGTGGGAAACTGCTGTCGATGCTCTATCAATGTGTTAAAGATTCAGTCCGATCTTCGCAATCTTCACGCGGTTGTCGAACTGGGCCAAATCCTCGATCAGGTTTCTCGAATCCATGCTCAGGGGGAAGCCATCTTATCCTGTCCAGAGTGCCAAGAGAACCCCCAACCATCGGTCGTATCGCTCTGCACCTTGTGTGAAGAATGTTTATCGCTCTTTGACGCGGTCTGTGTTGCCTATGGGATTAGTCGCAAGAATCCGTTCTTTGATTCCAACCTGATGCCATTTGAGCAGCCACTGCCCCAATTTATCTGCATCCGGAGCAAGGTCCGACTAGGGGAAACCGACATTGAGGAGCAAGAGGCCGGTGTTCTGGTACGGATGCTCTTGAAACGCAATTGTATACGATTGTTGGAGATATTGGAGGCTTTGCGAGAGATTCTGCGATGCCACTCGAGAGGCCCCGACCGCACGCGTCGAGGCAGCCTTCGGACATGTGAGTCCTCCATCAATTCGATCGCTCGTCGCGCGTCCATTTTTCTGCAGCAAATGGACGCTAGCCAAGGTGGAAATGACAGTTAGGTCATATGGGACGTCTGTTGGAGGACGGAATACACGATAGGGTCGTTGGTGTCGGTCCAGGAGAGTAAAACATGATTCATTTTTACATGAATTTATCACTTGTCATTGCAACTGGCTTGGGTTGATATCTAAAACAGACTAGGAAAAAAAAAAAAAAAAAGACGCCGGGTTAAAGGATATGTGAATTAGACATCAATGATTGCCAAGGAACAGGCTGGCTTGGATGACACCGTTGGCACTGCGATATAGTTCCACTGTTAGGGTATTGGAGGCGGCATGATCCGGAGGTCGACGCTGACACGATACACAAGCTATCTAAAGCGTCTGTGCCTGGGCCAAGGGCGAGCATAGCGTCCAAGCCAGTAGCCGTATCCCACGACATTCCCTTCGATGGCGGCGAGGAATCGCTCTATAGTCAATCCAGCGGGGTCGAATACGCGGATCGGCTGTCTCAGCGCGATGACAGTGAAGAAATAGCGATGTTCGCCATGCCCCAAGAGAGGGTTGGGGGGGTAATATGGATTGCCCCTCACGGAGGGTATATAGCCCCAGCCCTGCAGGGTGCGATGAGGCCGTTTTGGATTGGGTTGGATATCCATAGGCCGCAACTGACGAACCACTGCTGGGATGTTGTAGATGAGACAGTGAAGCCGAGCGACTCCCGGAACGGGACAGTCTGGATCCTGGCAGATGAAAACATACTCCGCCACCATGGAAGTTGCGTTCATCGATTCGGGAAGTGTCCATGAGAAGGTTGGAATCAAAATGGGATAGTGTCTGCCCTGGTAGACATACATCTCCTTCAAGCGAGAGCCCGAGTCACCACAGCTTAAAGTTCTTAAAACCATGTTTGGCTTCGCGATAACCGAAACAGGGCGAGAATGCTGGATCAGTGCATGGTCGTGTCCACGGATGACATACAAAATTCGACCGCAGGCATATTCCGAACAATGGACTAGGTAGTCAAGCACGCCGAATACGCGAAAGACCAGGCTAAAGAATAAATTGCGGCAGACCAACAAGACTTCTAAGACGAGTCTGCGAAGAATCTCGAGAAATGACAGGCGACGCATCTTGGGGAGTTGGGGATGATGCTGTCAGGAGACAAACTCTGGATGGTTGAGAGAAAATGGATGGATGGATTGAATGGGTGGGAAGAGAAACGAAAAGGAGTGGGAAAGGGGCGGCAAGTGGTTTTAAAAGGTCGGGAGGTGATAGACGAACACGACGAGAAGGAAGGCACCTGAAGCTATACAAGTGACCTTTGGGGGAAGGGACGAGGCCCGCCATCGCTGGTACCTGGCGACACCTACTCTCAACTGTGGTTGCAGAGGTACCCGGAATGCTGCCATTGGCACCCACCGGTATAGATGGGCTGGAGCCAATCAACGCCCCAGGAGTCTTCCGCCGCCTTCCGTGACCGCTGAATAATCACCGCCAGACGCACCGATGAGCTGCGCAAGTCGTCGGCCAGCGCGATCCAGGGATGCAATGCTCCTATCGTTTCTCCTGCGACTTCCTCTCCGTGCGGCCCTGCCCTCGAACCATCGTCGCCCCCGTTTCCGCCGCCCTTTGCGTCCTCCATGGTGTTCGCCCCCGCCTCGCCGGTCTCCCCGCACGAGGACGCTAGACAGCGCCCTCCCCGCTACGCCGGCGAAGACACCACGCCGACCAGCCGCCGAGAGCTTTGGGGATGGTACGCCTACGGAGTTGCCGCCGAGGTCTTTGCCGTCTGTGGCGTTGGTATGTGGTCCTGTGGATCTGTTTGGTCCCGACACAATAGACAGATGTTTAGAGCTGATTGTTTTCTCTTCTCCTGCGATGATCAGGCTCCTTCTTACCCCTCACGCTGGAGCAGTTGGCCCGTGAACGCGGAGTCCTCAAGTCCAGCCACCTGCCCTGTATCGGTCCGGACTCGCCGACGAGCGACGCCGGAAATGGAACGTCTCCCGCGATGTTTCGACGTGATGGGACTGAGAACGACCAGTGTGTCGTGGGGTTGATGGGCCTAGAAATCAACACCGCCAGTTTCGCCATGTATACCTTCTCGCTGGCGGTGTTGGTCCAGGCGTTGACGCTCATCTCCTTCAGTGCGTTAGCCGACTACGGTATGTGATCAACCCATTTCGAACGTGTGTTATCGCGCGGAGGAACTGTCACTGACGGGGAACGAGTTTCGCAGAAAACAACCGCAAGACCCTTCTCCTGGCCTTCGGATTCATCGGGTCGGCCACAAGTATGCTTTTTGTCTTTGTCGCGCCCCCAGTATTCATCTTCGGCGCAATTTTGGTGGTGATCGGTGTGACCTGTTTGGGTTCCTCTTTTGTGGTACTCAATTCCTTTCTCCCGGTTCTTGTCGCAAACGACCCATCAGTGCAGGAGACCTCAAAGGAACATGGAGAAGAGTTGCACGATCTAGATCCAAGCGGAGAATTCAACCATCGCGGCTCTTCCACTGGTGACGCAGAACCCGGCCAGCACTCTCGCTCCGGCGTAGGTCTGGGATCAGCCCCGCCGGCTAGTACGACAGCCCCAGAGCTTCAATTGTCAACTCGCATCTCGTCCAAGGGGGTCGGATTGGGCTATTGTGCAGCAGTCTTTGTACAGATCCTCAGTATCTTGCTATTATTCACCCTGTCGAAGACATCCCTTCCCAAAACGTCTGGTACCCTTCCGCTCCGATTTGTTCTGCTCTTGGTGGGAATTTGGTGGTGCGCATTCACGCTGGTCACTCGGAGATGGCTGCGCAACCGCCCAGGTCCGCCGCTGAGCTCGTCGAATGTGGGCGGGCCCACGAAAAAGTGGCGCGCCTGGTTGCGACTCGTCGGATTCGCGTGGAAATCGCTGTGGAAAACGGTCAAGGTCGCAGTACAACTGCGGGAAGTCTTGGTGTTTCTGGTCGCGTGGTTTCTCTTGTCGGACGCGATGGCGACGGTGTCTGGCACCGCAATTCTGTTTGCGCGTACGGAGCTGAAGATGAGCACAACGCTGGTCGGTTTGTTGTCGATCACCGCCACTCTGTCCGGCATGGCTGGGGCCTTTCTGTGGCCCGTGGTCTCCCGTCGCTTCCGCCTGAAGTCGAACCACACCATCATGCTTTGCATTGCACTCTTCGAAATTATTCCTTTGTATGGCATGCTGGCCTACATCCCGCTGTTTAAAAATTGGGGAGTGATTGGCCTGCAGCAGCCGTGGGAAATTTTCCCACTCGCCATTGTTCACGGGGTTGTGTCGGGCGGTCTCTCCTCGTATTGCCGGTCCTTCTTTGGGCTTCTGATCCCCCCCGGCAGTGAAGCGGCTTTCTATGCGTTGTATGCAGCTACCGATAAAGGAAGTTCCTTCATCGGGCCCGCCATCGTCGGTTTGTTGATCGATGTGACCGGCCAGGTGCGGTCGGGTTTCTTCTTCATCGCGGTGCTCATTGTCCTACCCATCCCCTTGGTATGGATGGTCAATGCCGAAAAGGGACGCCAGGAAGGAGTCGCGATGGCCGAGCGACTGGGCAAGGGACAGGAGACCGAGATGGATGCGCCAGGGGAAGAGGCCGAAGGCCTCCTGGCCCGGGGGGCTTGAGCGTTCCCCTGAATGACTCTGTACATATATAGGATTTTTGTGATCCGTATGGCTGGATGACCATGAGATCAATCGATAGACCCGCTCGCCAACAGCAAAGGATGCCTTCAGGCACTGATGATGGAATATGAAGCTTTTCTTCTCGAACACGACGATCGCGTACTCGACACATCGGATTCGGCGGCCACCATATACATGGCAGGACGATCATCTGCACCATTGCATCACTCTCCGGATTTCTCCCGATCTCGTGGGGTGGAACCACCAGAATGGGCCATCGATCGATCGATCTTTCTTATCGGTCCATTGTGATATCGCACATTGTCGTGTGGAGAGCGGTTCTTTAGCTTCCTGTCAGGACGGTCCGCCCCCCATCGCGACGTGGAGTTGTCGGTTGCAAGTCTGAAAGGGGCCAGAACTGCCATTCTGCTAGGCGATCGTTCTGATGAATCACGCCATGAACCGGCTCATACAAGTGACAGACGTTGACAATGACAGCTATTAAAGCATAGCGAGAGTCCTCCCTACTTTCTCAGGGCAAAGGCGCAATTCACAAATGGCATACCACATCTTTCCGAACACGGCGAAAAGCAGCATGGACAATGGCACATACCCGGGCTTTGATGCAGAGTCTCTGCGCTCGTACTCATCCAAGCTCTTTCGCGATGGTTACCTCGACTGGACCACCGAGTCTGGGCGAGCATCTCGGTAAGTTCCTCGCCCGTGCATGAATCATTCCTGCTCTCGCACACCCATGCGAAGGAATCGCATGATGTACTGACCAGCCAGAAATGACCATCTACTGGAGGACTTCCCTCAGCCACCGGCTGGATCGCGCGATAACGATTGCTTCGACGACCCCTCTGCACCACCAAGCCCCAAACCATCCGTCAAGACCCTCCGGCGCAACTTCATGATCAATGAGTTTCCCCTGCTGCAGGAGGTCAACCCGTTCGACGGCGCAGATGATATGAACCCTATCAGTGAAGAGGGTATCTCATACGATCTCATTGCACCATATGACGGTGGTGACGTGCCCTTGCACAAGCTCGAGCGCATGGGTGACGTGATGTTCTCCTCCGATCATATGATGACCATCCTCAACAACCCGCGGTATCTGGCACGCTTTCGCGAGTTCCTTGCGGATGAGCGGCCGCGTTCGCTGCCGACTCTTACATACTACTTAAATACGCGCAAAGCACTCCGAGCGATTGAGTACGCGAATTCTCTGGTGAAGCTCTCCGTGGATGTGCCACCGCCTTGGGTGGCCACGGGCAATGTGCCGGTTGGTGTCACCTTCAATGCCACCTTGGAAGAGCGTCTCCAAGATGCGCTCGCGGCATTAACGGCGGAAGAGCTGCCGGCTTTTATCACATCGCGCTGCATTAGTATCACTAGTCGCATTGTGGAAGCACGGGTGAGAGGAACACTTCCTGCGCGGTTCCAAGGAACGGCAGATGCCCTCGCGGAGGTATTCTGCCTGACTGATCCGTCGCGTCCGGACAACCCCATTATCTTTGCATCAGGAGGTAAGCGGCTCGCTATGGTACCTTTTGACCCTGACTGACCGGAGCAGAATTCCATCGCGCGACACAGTATGGCATGGACTATGTTCTTGGTCGCAACTGTCGGTTCTTGCAAGGCCCAAAGACCAACAAGAACAGCGTCCGTCGCCTTCGCGAAGCCATCAAGGCCAATCGACACCATTCTGAGCTGTTCCTCAACTAGTATGCCCCTTCCTGTATCTCCAGCAACGCGAGCGAACGGCGCTAATAAAGTCCGCAGTCGACGAGATGGGTCGCCCTTCATGAATCTCCTGCAATGCGCACCGCTGTGCGACAGCCAGGGCCACGTTCGATACTTCATCGGCGCCCAGATCGATGTCTCCGGACTAGCACTGGAGGGTGCACAGATGGAGTCCTTGCATGAGCTCATTCGAAAACAACACGAAGTCGATAGCGATGACGCTCGGACTGAGACGGGCGAATCCAAGGATGCCTTCCGGGAACTCAGCGAGTTGCTGAGCCCTCGCGAACTGATCACAACACAGACGCATGGTGGTTCCCTTTTCGACCCTGCGGCGAGTCATATGGCTACGTCCCGTGGCCACCGATCCTGGAAACAACCAGACACGAAGATGATGGACAATGACGCCGAAGGTCTCTATCCTATGGGTCCGCCCCTCCCCGGCTCATTGACTGGGGCATATGAAAACGTGAGTTTACTTTTATCTTAGGGGCCTTCCGAGCAACTGCTGATAATCAGCGTGAATAGTACCTCCTCGTCCGCCCCTACCCATCCCTCCGGATCCTTTTCACCTCTCCCTCTCTCCAAATTCCCGGGATTTTACAATCCTCCTTCATGTCCCGCATCGGCAGTGCATCGACAGTACGGGATGAACTGCTTCAGGCCATGATGGACGGTCGCAGTGTGACTGCGCGAATCAAATGGGTGACACGGTTTAGTGCGGAGGGTCGCAACCGGTGGGTGCACTGCACGCCCCTGCTTGCCAGCAATGGGGAGCTAGGAGTATGGATGGTTGTGATTGTTGACGATGATGATTGAAGATGGTTCCCTTCTCGTGTATGTGGATATACATTAATGTCCTTGTAATTATACTGTTTTACCTAATGGTCCGTTTGAAGCGTATAATTTGATATCCTTGGGGCAAGAGGCTTTTTGCACGTAAACTTGCAATGAGCATACTCTGGCGCCTTCTCCCACTCCCGCGGGCTGTTTCTCGCTATGTGGATAGGTAGTAAGCGACATAGCCGGCGAAGGGAATGGCCGGTTAAAGACCTCTCCCAACATCACCGACTTTACACCTGTACTGGTATCATCTGCCAGTGGATAACAGGCTGCGCTCCCAGAGGCACTAAAATGCCCAGCCAACGGTATTCATTTAGCCCTGATACGTGTCATACTACTCGACCGCAACGACGAAGAAGCTTTGCGACAGGGGCTGATGGGGCGCTGCCGACTCTAACCCCTCATGAATAACATACTATACCAATATGGAAATATGGAAATGATAGACAGTATGTCAATCGCCGGTCGCCGCGTGGTCAGGGCACTCGCAGCGGCTTCCACTCCCGCACGTAGCTAGTCTACTCTGCTCCGACGACCATGCAGGTCAACGAACTATTGCAGACGAGATAAAGTAACGAGCGTAGGACCTGCGGGTTGTCTGTGAGCAGAGCCACCTGCAAGCCATCGTTCGTTAGCCATATCCCTGCTTGATTCGCCGAATTCATACCTCCACGGCGCAGAAGATGCCCCATGGTTGGGCACCAACAGGAGAATGGAGACTGCCAGACAGCACCGGAAGCTTATCGAGTTCCGATCTCATGTCAGTCCAGGTATACCGATCGGGGAAGTAAGGTAAGTCAGGCCCACAGGCAACCAGTACTCCGGAGTAGCACAGCGCTGTCAGGAAGATTACGATCGGCCACCGTTTCCAACCTACTGCGCTCTGCGCTCCACCACCGGTGCTGCGCCGGTGTCATCCCGGGGAACATGTGGCCCGGGGATTTTTTCCGATGGCGTCTTGTCTCCTGCAGGGGAATGGATCGGTCATCGCGATCGTGTGTTCGGCTGTACGCGATCGAGGCCCGTGTCATCATGCATCGGCTCTTGGTTGTCGGATCGGGACCGCCAGGAAGGTTGATGTTGGGTCGCTGACTGTCAGGTGAATGTTGTTTCACTTCTTTCTCGTGGCGAGGTACTAGCTGAAAACTTTATTGGTGTTTCAGAATACCATTGCTGGGCTGATCGGCCGGCTGAAGTTCAGTTGACAGGTCCCCTTGACGGTTTGGATTTGCAGGAGTCGATAGGACGGGTGGTTTCGATGTCATTCCAGGAGTAATCTGAAGAGGATCGTATGAGTCCATTGACACTTTCGAAGCCTTGGCCGGCTGGATGCTGTATTCTTCTCTGTGGCTGGTCGACATCTGGGTGGTATGCGCGAATATATGATAAGAGCTGGGCCATGATGGCATCCGTGTCAGCATGTCGAGATGGGTCGGTGTAGTCATGTTCGACGGAGTCTGGGAGTGCCAGCATAGTAAATATCAACAGCTCAAGGATTCCTGCACATTTCTGACGTTCGGCAATTGTGCGACCGTATTCAGAGTCTCAGAGGTACACTTTGTTGTAATCGTCCCCGGTCCCGCGGTATCTCACAAAAAGGACAGGATGCTGGCTCAGCCGCGGCAATGAATACCTACAGTGCCTTTAGCAGATATTTCAGCGGTTATCAGCGCAGTGGCGCTATTTGTGACCTCTCCCATGGGTTGGTCATTTGGGCAGTCGTGTGGAACGGAGCACGTTATGGCCACAGGTACGGCACATGGAATTTGGAAATTATCAGTGGTGGTTGTGTCAAAGACGGTGAGCAGCGTTGAGTGTATGCTAAATATCCGGGGCATGTGCGAGATGGAAGTGGGAAATCTATAATATGTTGCATGATATTATGTACTGCGGTTGCTTCTTTCCTTAGGTATGAAGGTCACAGCGAGCCAACCAATCATCCTGCTATGCACAAGTTCTCTCTCTGTGAATCATATATTATGACTGCCAATGGTGTCTTCCAGTTGAGATGTGTCAAATTTACTCTCTCACTTCCCAATCGCATTTCAGATCGTGTTGGATGTTCCCGAGTCGGTAGATTGGCTAGAGGCAGGTCGTCAGTACATTCGGATGGCGGAGGCCCTGACAGAAGACAACACACTAATTGTTCTCCATGGTCTGCTGGGAACTGGAGATCCTGGAGCAGGCCTCCTGGATTTTACTTCCAGCAGCCCAAAGTTCTTGATACTGTTGGCTCAGGGATTCCTAGACCCAAGAATGAGTACATATTCGCTTGCTTTCTTTACGGACATGGCGAAACATACCGCGGTAGAACCGGAGATACTCGCGGCGAAGGTAGTATATTCGGTGTTCAAGGATAAGAGTTGTGCAGCGATCCGGCCACATGTGGTTTGAAGGTCCGACTCGAGGGCTTGGAGAGCCTCGTAGTCCACCATGATCGTGTCTGCGGCAGCTACTGCGGTGAGGAGTGCGATGATCCAGGATTTCATGAAATACATGGTGAATAGGACCAGAGGGTTCCCCGGTTTATTTTATATTCTCCGGTGGCCTATTCTAGTCCGGGCGAGGAGAAGGAAGAACCCGAGGCACGGGGGAATCGCTCAGGAGATTTGGATGTTGAGTTGGTTTGGCGTGCGGCGACTCTGCCAAAACAACCGCGCAGGATCGATCCCCCTCAGCCCGAAGTCATTGGTGCGATGCAAGGATTGGCTCGGATGAATATGATACGAGGGCCTTTCAGGAACTTGCAGAGGGATGAGGGTCTGTCCGCCAATCATAGCTCTGACAACGGCTTATTATGGGGCATTTCTCTTGGAAGCGGCTGCAGTGAGTGTATGGCGGCGTATGGCTCCTGTTCCTTTGATACATCACAATCTATCAACAGAAAATCTTGACAGTCATTAAGCCTTTCCTTGGTCTTCCTGGTCGCTCAGCATCTTTCTTGTCCCTGACCTCCAGGTATGCATGCGGGAAACCTTCACTTCTTTCTTTTGTAGTCGAGCTCTTAACCGGTACTCACACCACGTTTAAAACAAAACAGATCAGTCTGTCAATAGGAGACCGTCGCGAGCACGCAAGCGCCTAGCATCCATTGCGAGAGGAAGCAAAGGGGTCTGAACGACCCAGCCTTCACGCCTTAGGGCTACAGTACTCCCTTGAGTAGAATCAGGACACTGACTGTGTTGATAATTTGAAAGGTTCTCTACATATGCGCTTCAACTTCTTGGCAGGGATATGCTGCGACGGAAAGAAGCTCGAGATCCTGAAGAACAACAACAGATAGACCAACTTCATTCACTACCAGATTTAGATAAATTGGGTGACATGGATCGTTTAAGGAACTGTCTTTGGGGTTCGTGCTAATGCCAACCGCTCACGATGCCACTAGGTTGGTGAGCAACCGTTATATATTATTTGGGAGGAAAAGAGTGAAGACTAACCTTGCCACACGAGATAGGCTCAAACAAAGCAGGATGCTGCTCATCAATACACGAAGGCACGACCGCACAGACGGCCTCCGGATTGAACCCGAAGAAGAATGGCATGGAATATCGAGACGTGTTTTGCCGATTGAAAACCCGATGCACAGTAGACTTGAATCGATTGTTGGACAGTCGCTGCAGAAAATCAGCGATGTTGACGACGATCGTCCCCTCGATCGGGCGCGCATCGAGCCATTCATCCTGGGCCGAGAGCACCTGTAACCCCCCGGACATGTCCTGCCAGAGCAAGGTGAAACATTGGATATCTGTGTGAGACCCGATCCCGGCATCGACTGTCATATCGGACGTCAGATCGGGCGTGCCGGGGTAATGGACGTAGAGTCCGTCTGCGCCGGGATGAGTGGTGATTTCGTCAAAATAGTCCTCCCTCTCCCCCAATGCCAGCGCGAAGATACGGACCAGCTTGCGGGCCAGCTCGAGACGTCGTTGCCAGAAGGTGACGGTCACGTCGCGGAACCCAGGGAGATGGTCAGTCCCCTCCCAGATAAAGTCATCCTCCCCGAAGCTGCGCTCATCCTGCGCCATCAGAGCGGCTGGATCGGAGCAGGTTGGATCGATGCGGGGATCATATCTCATGGAAAAAGTTTCCTTCTGGTCTGTGCATGCCCTGATTAGTCCGGCTCGTTTTCTTTCCTCTTTCATGGATCAGGTACCTCGACTTTCCGACCGGTTGATCTGAGTGCTACCGAGTCCATGATACCCGCTGGCGACCTGCGAATTGCGAAAGTTGATCTTTTCTTTCTCTTCTTGAGGTTGACCGAAGAAGGCCTGAGCCTGGGCCAGGGCAGCTTGGATGAGTTCTTCGGGGACACCATGGTTCTTGATGTAGAAGAACCCTGTGCGTTCGGCAGCGGCTTTCACCTTGCTCGCCAAGACCTTCTTTTCCTCCAGCGTCCCACTGATCGTGGTCAGATCGATGATGGGGATCTCATCATCGGTGGGAGGACGCGGGGGCGCCGTTGATACTCGTCGGAACTCTGGGCCCTTTAGGGTCAGCAGCTCCACGTGAGTGTATGTCTGCTCGGTAGTGGTTGTAGTAGCCATGATAACGAGTATCTGATTCCGAATTGCTCCCCTAGCAAGGTATCTGGGGCTAGATCTGGATCCGTACGAAAGAGCAAACGCCAGTCTTCTCAGCTCTTTTAACTCGTTCACCTTGTCGGCGAGTGCCGACAGACTCGATAGGGATGTGCGCACGCAGAGATAAGAAGCGCCCTAGAGACTGGATGGCGAGGCCAAACCCGCGTCTAGTGTACACGCCGAGAGCGTCCAGTGCCTGCTAAGCCGACGATAACTTATCGAGCAGGTTGACGCCGGAGTTTCCCCGCGCATCCAAGTATCGGACTGTCCATCCCTGACAGATACTGCGCTCCGGGTGTGCTGATAACACACCAACACATGCTAGCCTGTGGCTAGATAAATACCGTCGTTGTTGCACCATAATTCATGTCAATACACCTATTATTTGTCTCTTCCCCCGGACGGTCTGTTGTCTTCAGGTCAAAATGGGTCTCTTCGCCACAATCCACGAGAGATTAGTGGTGAAAAGTGTCGATCAGGACGGTACCCGTCGCGAGGTCGAATTCCTGGATAATGATTCCATTCGGCCGACGAGAGTGAAGGATCGGACATGGACCCAAATCACCTATCTCGCCTTTTGGTTTTCCGCCACGGCCAATGTCAGCAATCTGTATGCGGCATCCACTGGGATGACGGTGGGATTGTCCATGTGGGAGGCCATCGCCTGTCAAACCACGGGCCAATTCATTGCAGGATGCCTGATGGCCTTGAATGGCCGAGGCGGAGCGATGTATCGCGTTCCTTATCCCGTCCTCTGTCGATCGAGCTGGGGCCCCTGGGGAGCGCTGTGGCCGACGGCGAACCGGGCGGTCATGTCGATTGTATGGAATGGTGTCAACACGGTGCAGGGGGCCCAATGTCTATAGTAATTTGCCTCATGCGTGACCCGTACGTGTTGAATGCTGACCATGTATCGTCAGTGTCATGCTGCATGCCATCTTCCCGTCTATAGCTAACATCCCCGACGGCATGGGGTCGAAGTCGGCTCTGAGCACAGCCGGAATGATTTGTTTCCTGGTATACTGGTGTGTTTCTCTGACTCGGCCTATCTCATATCTCTAGATCTTGTCGCTAACTCTCCAGGATTCTTAACTGCGTCTTTCTACTCATCCCCGTGCCGAAAATGCGGATGTATGTTTACGTCAAGGTGGCAGTCTTCTACGCCGGTGCCATCGCCATGCTTGCCTGGACCGTCTCGCTGGCCGGAGGTTCCACACATACTCTGCGACAGTCATCGAAGATCGAAGGCACGGAGAAATCCTGGATGATTCTCAAATTCATCTTCCTAGGCACGGCCGCCTGTGGCACGTTTATTGCGAACGCGGCTGATCTTCAGAGATATACTCGCAACCCAAACGATGTCCTTTGGGGTCAAATCATCAGTTTTCCTGTCTCCAACCTGTTGGTATCAGTATTTGGATGTGTGATTGCTGCCGCCAGTGAAAGTGTATTTGGCGAGGTATGTTTACTTTGTCGGTTTCGCTGCCGATATACCTGTTCTAACGAGAACAGCTCATGTGGAACCCCGTCAACTTCCTGGATCGTTTGATGGAGGGTGAACGGTACACTCCCGCAAACCGAGCTGGCTGTTTCTTCATCGCGTTGGCGCTGGTGTATTCATCAATCTTCTCCGCTATCTTTGAGAACTCGATTCCGTACGTCTCACCCGCAGCAACCTACTATAACAATGATCTGACCATGTATACAGTGCCGGGAATGATATCGCCTCGCTTCTACCCAAGTACGTCACCATCAAGCGAGGATTCTTTGTCTGTGCCGGTACATACCTCACATCTCGTCATGAGTGCAACCTCAACATGCTAACCAACGACTAGTCCTCTCCTTTGCCATCTGCCCCTGGTACCTCCTCTCCACGGCTTCCGTGTTCATCAACTTTCTTTCGTCCTATCAGATCTTCCTTTCTGCTATCGCAGGGATTTTGATTTGCGACTACTACCTCATACGCCGGGGCAAGCTGCGCATCCCAGACCTTTATACCATGAACCCAGAGGCCAAGTACCACTTCCTCGGCGGCTGGAATCTCCGCGCCTTCGCCGCCTATATCATCGCCGTTGCGCCCAATTTCTACGGGTTTCTCAACCAGATGGGTGTGAAGGCGCCGATGTCGATCCAGAGATACTACTATGTGGCGTATCCCACTGGACTGATTATTGCCTTCCTGTGCTATTGTGCCATTTGTTATGCCTTTCCCGTCGAGGGAATGGAGAAGTCACGAGGCTGGAAGGAGCCAAAGGATTATATTGACGTGTTTGACTCTGCGAGGGATCAGATGTCGTCGATTGACGGTCAGGAGGTTGGTGGTGATGAGAGTGATGATTTAAGTGGCACAGAACGGGTGGTGGTTGACGAGAAGACGAAGAGAGTATGATTTTAATTGAGCTCCTATGCTTTATCCTGCTTCTTCTTTCCGAACATTCAATCAATTAATATATCACAATTCCCTTGGCTTGATCAGGCCTATCCACCGAAGCTATCCAGTTGTCCCCCCAAGTTGGCCCTCATATATTGGAGGGGTTCACTATCCGTAGGCCGTGGAACCAAGTCATGTAGGACGGAAATATGCAAAAGCGACCAACATGATTCCTCTGCTGCATCGTGGTACGTGAATCATGTGTAAGCAATAGACAAGGTTCTACTTTTCTCTGGCTGAAAAGTGCGTTCAGCTTATAATCAACAAGACTTTTCGATACCAATATCCGTGTTTTTGTTGAATCTGATCATCAGTTTGCGCCCTTTTGGTAAAGAGATGAAAGCATGATCCTGCTCGATGCCTTCGTCATCTATAATGGTGGTTCTATAATTGGTATATACCGCAGCGATCACAAGTTTGATCTCTAGAACCGCAAAGTCAGCCGGAATCATTGAAACTGATCGTTTCATGGGGTGCTACCTTGTAATGCAAAGTTACTACCAAGACACATCCTCCCACCGCTCCCAAACGGCCAAAACAGCCGTCGCATGTCGTGAATTTTCCCCGGCTCGGGCTGCAACCACCGCTGGGGCAGCCATTCCAATGGCGAGGGAAACACCTCTGGGATACGGTGCAAGGAGTAGGCCGATGAGCTGACGCGCACGCCTCCGGGAATCTTGTCATAATCCTCGATGGTGACTCCTTGTGGTGAGAGGGGCGTCACTCGGGGTAATGGTGCGGGGGCTGGTGCGTGTAGTCGGAGGGTTTCTCGGACAATTGCATCGAGGAGTGGGAGACAGTCGATCGCCGACGCAGGAGGAAGCTGGGGCAGAGGATCTTCGGTATCGCTGGCTGAAAATGAGGCTTTTAAAGATGGATCCAGCGCCAAACACTCCACACGTAACTTGTCTTGTAAGTCTGGCCGTTTCGACAGCTCCCATAGAATATAGGTCACCGTAATGCCGGTTGTCTCGTGTCCGGCCACTAGGTGATCGAGCAGCTCCGATGCAATTGCGAGATCCAACGGGCGATGGTCGGGGTTCTTTTCCAGACTGTCACGGAGTCTGTTGTAGACTATTGCGTTGGTCTCAAGTGGTACCTGATTCGGGTTGGGATTGTGCTGCATCTTCTGGCAGAGAGATAGACACCAGGTTTCGATGACGCCTCCGTGTCTCTCCTCTCGGCTGAGATATTTGAACTTTTCATATTCGTCGAGCCACTGGGCCCATTGCGGTAATTGATGAATATATGTGGTGCTGTTTCGTGTTCCAAAGAGATAGGCCGAGGTGAAGTCCATTCCGACTGCTTGGAACAAGGGGAGCACGTTGATCGTCTCCTGGCTTTTTGCTGAACGATCAAGAATGGGAAGCAGTCTCTGGAAGAGAACCAGTCGGGCGATATTGTACAGATCCACCGATTCCTGCAGGAAAGACTTGGAGTAGATCTGGCTCAGCATGCGTTTCTGCGCCGCGTGAGGCTTATTGTGCGACATGCCGACCAGGTTCTCCGTATGAAAGTTGATGAAGAACTCGCCGTACCACGGATGTTTCTCAAAGGCCCCCGTGTAAATTGTCTTCAGCCCGTTGATGGAATTGACGCTGAGTTCGTTGGGGCCCAGTTGGACCACAGGGCCGTGCTGCTGGTGCAGGGCATAGATGGTGAGGACCTCGTCGCCTGCCTTGCGTTTCCCTTCGATCCATTTGTCGGAGATGGCGGAGCTCCAATGTGCATTGGGAATTTTAGCTAGCGGGGACAGCCAGTATGGTCGGATCAGATGTTTATACAGCAGACCAGCTACCAAGGACACGGCCGCGATGGCAAGTAGAAGCGATGCGGCCATTGTGGGGATGGGGCGAGCGATCGATGCGATGGGCGATCGGGGATAGACCAGAGCGATCGGTTCAGGGACCATCTGCTGCGACCTGTTGGATTATTATGCTTGTCGACACGTCGTTTGGTGCAACCTCGCTTGGGTGTTTCGCTCGGTTTAGGGTTTGCGTGTGTCCATCTATCTGCAGCCATCTGCAGCCCTCAGTGGCTGTGGCTGTGGAGAGTTTTGGTGGGCTAATCATCCTCTTTGTTCATCTGCTGGGTTGGGCATCTTTACTCCAATCTTCCTTAACTCTAGCCATGTGTGCTAAATACTGGTCTGGGTGAGCGTCGTCTAGGGTGTGGTTGGGACAGGAAGTATAGACACGATGGGAGACCAAATATATTCTTCAAAACACTCCCAACAAAATCAATTGTCCACGCTAGTGACCTTGCTTTGTTGGTTTCTTTTTTTTTTCCTTTTCTTCGGCGTATCCAATTCCTCTTCACACGATACTTCCACTCATATTGGATTGAGGGCAAAAGTGCTCCTGACAGAGAGGGCAGTTGTTGTGTCCATCGACGAACCAATTCTCAATGCACCGGCTGTGGAAGACATGCATGCACGGCAGAGGGTGAACTGTATTGCCCATGAGAACGGGCTCCAGGCAGATGGCACTAGCACGAATCCATGAATAAGGATGCTTGCAGGCAGGATAGAGATGCGGAAATACTGACCACGTGAAGTTGTCGTTGTCGCTGGGCATCTTCCCACACGGTCGAGAGGACCACCACGTCCGTAGGAGACTGGTAGGAGCAGACGACTCCAACATCCTCATCCTCCGGGCGGTGATGTCCGAACGCCGATCGTCCACCGGATTGTAGATCTGGAATCCAGCCATCCTACTTTGGTAGGCAACGTAAATCGACCTCAGAAGGAGCCTCCAGCGGAACGACCATCAGCGACTCAATCGCATTCCACAGCGAATTCCCACCTACCAGAAGGCAATGAGGAGATAGAACCCCGCAAATGCCAGTAACACCACAGGCGCTGCTTTCCAATCTGATATTGTGCTGTCTCTTGGTGGCTCGGATGGAGTGGTCATGGCCACGATTTATAGTGCAGACCACGCCATGGCCGTATTCTGGGGAAAATGCAAGAACAACTGGGGTAAATTCTTGGTCAATGGCAAATTTAGGTGCCGCTGAAATACTCGACCCACAGATTTAGCCTTATCGAAAGGATATACGTATGTACCAGTCATCCGGGTCTGGGGAGAGCAATCCATAGGCAATGGCACCACAATCCATCTGGCGATAGGGCGCAAAAGCCTGCCATCAGCCCACTATTACGTCTTGACAGCCGCCTGTGACGTGCTATGGTAGCTGCTGATTCGTAGGGAATAACCTATGGAAATAAGGTTGAACCATCCAGCGATTCCGTCCTTTGTTGCATGGCCTGTTTCTCACGCCACCCGAGTCACGCAACCTAAATAAAGCCAATTGCACAGTGGCGAACCCAATCAATCGAGTCATTGATACTTAGAGGTTCCAACAATAAGGTATCATCAGTGGTGGCTGGACGGTAGAGTATATCCCGCCAATGAGATCTCCGGGGCGCTTTGGAGCCGACGATGCATCTCTGCTCTCCGAAGAGCTTCCGTCAAATGACGCCCTGCTATACTACTACAGCCGGGTTGAGTCGAACTAAGGTTGGTTCTCGGGCTTTGATTCCCCCAACACATGTCGGTGCCCGGACACCATTACAGAATGGCTGAAGTAACAGCTTGATGGGAATTCTTCTCCCGGAGTCGGCGCATCAATGTGAATCAATCGGATGTCATCCAGCTGGACATCTTTAAAATAAGCGTAGCAGCTGGCCAGGGTCTTGATGGTTTCATGAAATGTCTGACCATCTATCAATACAATCGAGTATTGTGTCTCCCAGATACTCGTGCACAATTTTCCAACAAAATGGCTTCCACTCGTACTCCAGAACATACACAGGCATGGCTGATCGGCAGTGGAATCGCCTCGCTGTCGGCTGCAGTCCATTTAATCCGTGATGCTAAGCTCCCGGCCACCAGCATCCATATCTTGGACCTTCACTCTGTCAGCGGCGGGGCAATCAAAAGCTGCGGCAATCAAGAGGACGGCTACGTCCTTTACACCGGCTGTTTGCCGTACTTCCATGATCGCTGCGTTGAAGACCTCCTGTCTCTTGTTCCCTCAGATAAAGAGCCCAAGAAGTCGCTCCTGGATGTTATCAAAGGGGAAGAGAGCGGTGATCACCCGCAACGAGCGGCCCTCACGCGCGTATTGAAGCAGGGGAAGAATGGTCCATATCGTGTGGATGCTTCGGATCTCCAGATTGGACCTCGTTATCGATTCGAGCTGATCAAGGTCATGTTGGACAGGGAGTCTAGCATCGGAGCCCAACGAATCGATGAATGCTTCGATGACGCATTTTTCGATACCAACTTCTGGACACTATGGTCGACTACGTGAGTACCTTCTCCACAACACAGACCTGGTACTGATAGAGAATCGCGACTAGCTTTGCGATGCAGCCGTGGCACAGCATATTAGAATTCAGACGGACTCTTCGCAAGCACTTGGGTGATATTGAGAAGTTGAACAACGTCACGCCTCTTGATCGGACCAAGTATACCGTCTATGAGTCTATCATTCTTCCCATTACGGATTACTTGAAAGCGCAGGGAGTTGACTTGCGCTTCAAAAACCGAGTCTCGAAGCTGATCACCAGTGCCGAGGCTAGCTCTACGACTGTTACTCAGATCATCATGCTTGACGAAGAAGAGGGGCAGGAGCAAGTGATCCAAGTTGACCCCAATGATCTGGTGATGGCGACGCTTGGTTCCCCCAACTCGGGCTCTCGGTTGGGATCCCATCTGGAAGCGCCTGGGCCGCCCCCAACACAACCAGACCTGCTCAAAGAAGACTGGTCCTTATGGGCCGAGCTGAATAGGAAGTCCCCGTCATTTGGAGATCCGTCTCATTTCACCAGCAAGATCCCCGAGACCTCTCTTGAAAGTTTCACCATCACGCTGCAGAACGCGGACTTCTTGCACGAATTCGAGCGATGTACTGGAGATAAACCGGGATCTGGTGCCTTGCTCTCCTTTAGCGATAGTAATTGGGGCCTCAGTATCAGCGTCCCGTCGCAGCCTCTCTGTGCCGATCAACCTGCTGACGTGGTGATCCTTTGGGGATACGGATTACACCCCGACGCAGTTGGCAACTTTGTGCCCAAGCCCATGTCCAACTGCTCTGGTCGAGAGATTACCACCGAGGTCCTTTCCCACCTCGGATTCTCTTTGGAAGAATATCTTCCCCACGCAAAGACAGTTCCGGTCATCATGCCTCTGGGCACTGCGCCAATGTTGCCGCGATCCCCCGGGCAGCGACCTGAGGTGGTCCCTTCGCGGTCGAAAAACCTCGCTCTACTCGGTCAATATGTGGATATCCCGGAAGATACCACCTTGAACATGGAGTATAGCGTTCGCAGTGCGCAAATGGCAGTCTATTCCTTCATGGGCCTTTCTAAGCACCCTCCCAAACCACGCAAACACCTGCTGCTGAACGTTCTGGACTTACTTGGGGGCGCCTGACTCACGCGTCCAAGCCTTTGGGATATTAATCTGTCGGGGAGATGGGCCAACACGACGATCACTTAGTACGGGATGGCGGGATGAAAAATGATTGAAAAGTTCAGTATTCCAAAGTTGTACTTTAGCTTACTTGCCCTAAGTATGGTCCGAGCTCAAATTGATTACTTGGTGCTACAAAAAATGATTGATCCGCCTTCGAGATGATAACCTTGTTTACTATGAAACACTGAAGCTTTCTCAGTCAGCACTTTACCTTTAGTTACCGAAAGTTGTCCAGGTCGTGCTATTTCTGTCCATGTAATGCGTGCATTGTTGCTTCGGATTCTCCAACTACTGCAAAGGTCCATGTCCTCGAACAACCTATGGATCCTCAAGAAAACTGATTGGATGGAATGAAAATTCCACCACCTCAAGCGGAGAGATCAAACTCCAGAAGTATGAAATCATCGTATCGGGATCCTCTTTCATCGGAAATGCCGGTGGATGCTCAAACCGTCGCTGGGTTCCGCCTCCACCCAATGAAGCTGCCCAAGTCCGAGTTTTCGTATGTGGCGAGCGGCTCCACGTAGACAACGCATCAGATGGACAGGACAGGGCTCTTCGATGGGGTGATCTTTCTCAATCGCACCGCTCGGAAACAAGCCCGATAGCTTGTAACCATAGTTGACAGCAAAGTGTATTCTCTGTCTACGCGCATGCTGTCGTCGGAAAGCTACTCCTTGCATTATTCGAGTTCCCAGAAGGTGAGACTGAAGCCTTATAAATACCCAGTCTGGCCACCCGTGGAGACAATTTTGTCTGTCTTTCTCTGCGGATACTCCTGAACAATCAGTTCACCAGCTATACCTCCATCCTCTACATCTTCTAGTGCTACCCAGCCCCATTATGGCTTTGCTGCGTCATCGTCCTACAGGTGGTGTTCCGTCCTTGATTCGGGCTCTCGATGACTTTGACACCTTCCTGAGCCGCCGAACGGGAGCCGATCCGATGGCGTATTCTCCTCGATTTGACATGCACGAGGACAAAGACCGCTATATCCTCGATGGCGAGCTGCCCGGAGTGGAGAAGAAGGATCTGAACATTGAATTCACCGATCCGAGCACTCTCTGCATCAACGGGCACACACAAAAGGCGACTTCTTCCGAAGACCCCGAGCATTCGTGGTGGTATTCGGAGCGTTCTGTCGGGGACTTCCGACGCTCGTTCAGTTTCCCTACCCCGGTTAATCAGGACAATGTCGATGCGAAGTTGAATAATGGTGTTTTGTCGATTTTGGTGCCCAAGGCTAAGTCTGCCTCTGTTGGGAAGCGGATTGATGTGAAGTAGTCGACATGAAAGCCTCTGCAGTGGCCGCGTATCTTGACTGCCATCTTGGTTGTGTTGCTGTTTGGTATCTTGTTGCGTTTCAAATATCGTGGTTTTCGGGTCATGCTGGGTTGATCGGTCAAAAGTCTGTGTCTAAACAATGTGGATGTTTTTCAGGTCGTAAATTGAACACGCGGCCACGCCGACGCTCTTACTTGGGATGGTCACATCTTGGGCTGAAGGTGAATCTGCGCTGGCTTTTTTTCTGTTCTTTGAGATTGACTTTCGCGCAAGGAAGACAGGGCCAAATTGCTTCAATCACTAGACATAATCTATGAGGCCTAGGGATCCTTGATAAGAATGGATAATACAGTGCATTCGCCTCGGTGCGACAAAGCCATATTTGCAATAATAGTAATGACCCCCTTTGATTATGAGATTATCTTCCGTTCCCATAATGTTTACCCCTCATGAAAGACAACCTCGGATGTTCCCTACACTGCATATTGCATCGAACCTAGCGGCAGTGAACTGCCGGTTGTTCCAGCAGACACCCCGCTCTTTTGAGATATCCTTGCCCGTTACACTTTGCAAGGCACACGACCTGATCGATCACATATCACACTGTTGACCAGAAAGACCACCCAAGATGTCAACAAATATACCGCTCAAGAAGATACCTTATACCGTGAGGGTCTTGCTTCCGGGATTGTTGGCGAGAAATAACCTCATCTAGTTCAAAGATAGCACTCTTCTCGACAACCGGGCTTTCATTGACGGTATCTGGGTCGCCGCAGATGACTCGCGCACATTTCCAGTCTACGGTACGTCGTTGACTCCGGAATGAAACCCTCAATTCTAACAGGAGTGGGTATAGACCCAGAAGACAATGCCAAAATCAGCGATGTCGCCAGCCTAGGACGTGCCGAAATCAAACGTGCCATCGAAGCCGCCCACAAGGCCTTCCACAAGTTCAAGAAGACGACCAACCGTGAGAGACGGTGGCTGATTCGTCGATGGGCGGATCTCATCCGTGAGCATCAAGATGACCTTGCTGCCATTTGCACCCTGGAATTGGGCAAGCCTTTCTCCGAATCCCTGGCAACGGTCACGTACGGGACCGATTTCCTCGACTGGTTTGAGAGTTGCATTGAGCAATCGACCGGCCAGACCATTCCGGCTGCGAAAGGAAACAACCGCATATTTACCATTCAACAGCCCCAGGGCGTTGTAGCGGCGATCACGCCGTGGAATTCGCCGGTCGCGATGGTCACGCGCAAGGTTGGTGCTGCCATTGCGGCGGGAAACACGGTGGTCTGTAAACCGGCACCGGAAACTCCGTTCTGTGCCATAGCGGTGGCAAAGTTGTTCGAGCGTGCTGGCGGCCCGCCAGGCGTGTTCAATGTTATCACATCAGGTCCAGAGCTGGCGGCAGACTTTGGAGAGGAAGTCAGTACCCATCCGTTGGTTCGCCATGTCAGCTTTACGGGCTCGACGGCGGTTGGTCGCTATCTTCATGCAGAATGCGCAAAGACGTTTAAAAAGACGAGCATGGAACTCGGTGGGAATGCCCCGTTTATTGTGTTTGACGATGCGGATATTCCCAGCGCGGTTGATGGTATGTCAAACATGACTGTACCATTTCTACGTCCCATTTTGTAGATACTGATTTGTTTTTTCTTCAGGCTTGATTGCTTCCAAATTCCGCTCCTCTGGTCAAACCTGCGTCTGTGCCAATCGCGTGTTTGTCCATTCGACAGTTGTTGAGCCATTCGAGTCCTTGCTTGCCAAACGCTTAACAGAGACCTTCCGATATGGATCCGTGTGGGATCCTTCGGTCAACTACGGTCCTCTGTATTCTCCCAAAGCAATCGACAAGGTCAAGGCCCAGCTGGAAGATTCTATCCAGAAAGGCGCCAAAATCTCTTACACTGGTCGCCATGCCGATGGAACCACCGGTGAAGGGCCGAATTTCTGCGCGCCAACCGTGATCACTGGGGCCAGATCTGACATGCTCTTCATGGAACAGGAAACGTTTGGTCCCCTCGCATTTCTGGTGCCGTTTGAGACGGATGAGGAGGTGATTTCGTTGGCAAACAGCACCAATGCGGGACTGGCGTCGTATATCTATACCGAGAGCATCTCCCGGGTATGGAAGGTCAGTGAAGAGTTGGAGTCCGGCATGATTGGCGTACGCGTGGGTTTGATCAGTGCCTGTGAACAGCCGTTTGGGGGTATCAAGGATAGTGGAATCGGCCAGGAGGGTGGGATCAATGCGCTGGACGAGTACCTTGAGATTAAGAGCATCACTGTCGGTATCTAGTAGGTTGGAAAGTGTATTCTGTATGGATTCAAGCGTTGGTTGCCATCATTCCCTCTGTCGGCTCTTCATTTCCCCATACTCAGTAGCAGTCAAAGCGGGGAAATGAAAAAGCTTAGGAGATTCCTTCCTGGTCGTATCCCTGCATCCAATTTGGCCTGTCAGAATGTACAAGCAGTGCGGGGATTGCGGAGTTCTTTGCGAGTTCATCTACGTCTGGGAAAATGAGAGGACCTCCATGGAGGATCTGATAGGAGCGACCATATGAAGGCCATCACGATAGAACAACGACAAACACCGTTGCTTCCATACGGTAGCTCTTCATGTGTATTGTACGATGTCGATAAGTCAATAGACTTCCATTCCATGATAACACCCCCCATGCACACCCATGCTCTCGGCAGTTGGGTTTCGGGTAAGACAAATGTCGATTCAACCATGTCGGTACTTCGTATGTTAGCCTACATTCTATTGCGATTACCGAGGACATCACGAGGGACATCATAGTGGTACTTCCCCGCTTCGATGCAGTTCTCGCCGCCCAGTATCATTACAACTGGCGCCGTTCTCTCCCTCTACAAGCAAGTTCTATGACCTCCGAATCCTATACATCACAGGCAAAGGTCTCGAGTTTTTGATCATGGCACGTCTAGCAGGAAATGTTGCCATTGTGACCGGCGCTGGGTCAGGCTTTGGCAAGGCTATCGCGCACGCTTTCACCGCAGAAGGCGCCCATGTGCTGGTGGCCGACATTGCAGCTGACAATGCGAACCGGGTGGTCGAAGACATCATGACCAATAAGACCGCATCTCAGTCAGAAGGGACCGCCATATTTGTCCCGTTGGATGTCACTGATCGCACCCAATGGGCGGAGGCCCTGGCTATCGCAGTGTCACGCTACGGGCGGCTGGATATCGTCGTGAATAATGCGGGAACGACATATCGCAAACAGCCGAGTGTGGATGTGTCGGAAGAAGATTTCGATCGCATCGTTGCTGTCAACATCAAGAGTATTTACCTCAGTGTCGCGGTTGTCATGCCATACTTCGTGGAGCAGCAGAAAGGGGTGTTTCTGAACACGTCCTCCGTCGCAGGCACTCGAGTCCGTCCGGGACAGGTGTTTTATGGCGGGACGAAAGGATTCGTCAACACCGTAAGTGTGATCCCTCCGATATCACGGTCTCTGCTGCATCGCTGACGCGAAATCACCGCGGTTTAGGTGACGCAAGGGCTGGCTGCCGAATATGGCCCTCATGGGGTCCGTGTCAACTCGATCTGTCCGCTTCGTGGTGCCACCGGTCTGCTCGAGATGTTCAGCGGCGTACCTGATACCCCCGAAGAGCGAGAGAGATTTGCGAAGACCGTGCCGTTGGGGCGTATGTCGGAGCCGGGGGATGTTGCATCGGCCGCAGTGTATCTGGTCAGTGACGAGGCCTCGTTCATCAGCGGTGTCAACATGCCCGTGGACGGCGGGCGCCTGGCCGTGTAGCGCGTAGCGCGTAGCCAAGTGCAGGAGCTGTCCCTTTTCCTGGGCGTTTGTCAATGATCACGCATGATGCTGGTTGCGGGGAAATCTGGTTCCAAATAGGGGTATCGCCGAGTCGTGCTGGCGGGACCGCAATTTTACCGAAATCCTGTTCGCGTCCCACTCTCGGATGAATCAAGCGATCTCATTTCCTGGAATTGGTCCTCGATAAGCCTAAATCGATAGTCTTGTTGTCCGCCGCCAGCGCCAGTCGGCAAATGGAAAGGTGCGGTGCTTGCGCTGCGATGGAGTACGCTAGATGGGGGTAGTGAGCACATCCGGAGATTAATGTGGTCCCCGTTGCAGAACAGGAATGGAGTCGCTTCGGCGATCAGCCAAAATGGGCAATTGGCGGTTGATGATTCGTCTCTGTCGTGCAGGAGGGCAAGACCCTACACCATTCTGGTCCCTCGAAGGGGCGTAAAAGTTCCTACGCTTGGACAGCCACAATGATACTGACTGAATCGTTTAAAAGTCTGGGTTTCAGCCAGCTTCGGCCACAAGGACTTCCCATGGTGCCTTTCGTCGCTCGAGCGCGTTGAACATGACCAACATCTGAGCTCCAACGGCAGTAGTACACTGCGATCGTAGACCCTCCTCTTCGGGCATCACCTTCTCATCGATCAGAACGGAGAATGTGTTCATGACCGGGGGATGCGACCGGAGGATTCGGCGACATACCTGGCCGTCGTGATTGTGGCATATCTGTTGGAAGGAGTATGCCCTGGCATCTATACAGATATAAGTCCATGGGTCCCTTCCCTCGTCGAGGCATGATCCCGGTGTGAAAGGCATACTTTGATCGGCTGCTCAGTGAAACTGTCATAGTCCATACGCTCGACACGATCCCAGTAATCGCGGTCGCAATCATGGGCTTCAAATCCTGCAATATATTTCTCCCTGGGAATCAGGGTATCTCTCCAACAATTTCACGGACTGTTGCCCATTATCTCCACCGACATCGACAAACACAGGAGTCTCCATCCTCGCACCTTAGTAAACCCTGTCTTGACATCGACAACGTCCGGCCATGTCGGCAGGGAAGCGAAATGCAACGTCATAAATTGATGGAAAGCCCTCTGTTGGACGGGATAAGTCTCCTCCATCGATAGAAACCTTTGTCACTATGCTGTCCGAGTTCAAACGCCGTCCCGCGCGGGGCCCTTTGCCATTGAGGAAGGAATTCAGCGCAGCAATGCAGGCAGACAGCTATCGGGGCTACAGTCAGTCATAGGAGGCCTTCACACTATGGCAATTTCAGTGGTCGTCAACTTAAGGGTGGGTAACGCACCCCCTAAATATAGGGGTCAGCAGTGTCTGGGATATCTTTGTCTATACTCCTCATTGGGGACGCGTTTGACGAATTCCTGGGTCGTCATGTATTCTAGAATCGTGTCAAGCACCGGCTGATTCAAGCCCGTGTGAGATGCTTCTCTTCAGTCCTTCCTCTCTGCATCATTCGTGATCAATCTGTTGAAAATACCCTGGTCTTGGCCAATACGAGCCGTTATTGTGGGGTTTCTTTGTACATGTCATTCTAGTGACTGCATCGTGGGGTCAAGAGGAAGTGTAATCGTAAGCCACGCACCGAATGAGCCAGGCGCTTCATCTTGTAAAAAGGGCTTTCCCGAAGGGAGGCTGCACGATGCGCCAAACTGGTGAGCTCGGGGCTATGGCTACGGAAAGATTCTCGAGCAGCTCCTGCAGGTGGCGAAGAAGGCTCTCCGGGCTGGCCAGGGAGGATCCCATGGTGCAGGACTGTGAATTGAAATTGATAGATCTGACTGCTCGAAATTAGGATCTTCAATGAGACGCTGCTAAAAGCAGCACGTGTCGCAGCAGAATATTCTCCGGTAGAGCAGCCCTTATGGGAGATGCCGATACTGAATGCTGCATTATTCTCCCACCGCACCCAATTTCAGGGGGAAAACGTGGCTCTCGACGGCCTCCTCGTTGCAGACGATCTGCCTTCGCAACCCTTGTTGATTGGAGGCAGTTTCGGACGGTCACATCGCTTGTGAGCCGGTCCCAGATGGTGGGTCAAGGCCGAGAGCGTTGGCGTCTTAAGCCTGACGATCTTGACCCATCTGTGAAAATGAAAGCCCGCCGCCACGGTTCGGATCCCCGGGTTGAGAGAATCGATATGCTTCTTATCATGGGTCCCTCGCACATCTTCGCACTGCTGCTGCGACTGCTCCACCCTCTGCTCGATCCATCCTGCTGTCTATGCCTCGCCCACGAACACCTCCGCGTGGGTAAGGGCAGTCAGTCATGGCTCCAAAGGGGGAAGATGGCCAGGTCCCCGATCGAGGTCCGCAATTGATCGCCCTGGTCTGGGTGATGACCGGCCTGTCCACCCTGATGGTGATTCTCAGATCCACCAGTCGCGGCCTGCGCGGCACGTTTGGGTGGGATGACTTTATGATGTTGTTTTCTCTGGTACGCGCAATGGGAGATTGGGAAACCACCGGGATCGACTGACCGGATCTGCAGTTGTGTTTCTACGCATGGACCATTTGCATTACCATGCTATCGGTGGACGGGGGGCAACGGCATATGAGCGATTTGATTCCACTGGGTCCGGATGTTGTGACTCGAATCAACTTCTTGAATTGGACGGGGCAGATTTTCGGTATTCTCGGCCTGGGAGCTGGGAAGATGTCCATTGCAGCGCTCTTGTTGGGGATACTGGGAAACACCCGCTGGTTTTGGCACAAAACGTATCTATGGGTGTTTTGTATCGTGCTCGTCGTGCTGACCAGCATCGCGTGCGCGGTCCTGACCATGACGCAGTGTCAACCAGCAGCGGCGTTATGGGACACAAGAATTCAGGGAGATTGTATTGACCCCAAGGTCCTGGCGAGCTACGGGATCTTTACCGGCGGTGAGTGGGAAACGGTTCGCTTGCACTGGAATCATGGACTAACAGCTACGTGCACAGCATATAACACGTTCGTTGACGCCAGCCTGTCACTGGTACCCTCGTCCATCTTCTTCCGATTACAGATGACTCGATTGGAAAAGGTCCAATTGTCTATCGTCTTTGCTTTGAATATCATGTGCGATCCCCACTGTCTCTTCAACCTATGCACCATGGCTAATGATATTTATTCTCATAGAACCTCGGTCTGCTCAGCAGTGAAAACCACTCACCTCCCTAGCCTGGCCAACCGAGTCGACACTACCTGGGCAACCTATGATATATTCACCTGGACGACAGTGGAACTGTTTGTCATTATCTTTTGTGGTACTATTCCCACGTTGAAACCTATGCTGGACTTTGTCCTTCGTTGCACATCGCGCTCGGATCAGGAACAGGAGGAGGAAACGAACTCGTGGTCGAGAAAGACCGGCTGGCCAAGTTCATCCTCGAGAAAGGATCATAGCCGTCGGTCTCATGATGGCGATACCGACACTGTTGGAATACTGCTTGATGAGCAGACAATGGGGCAGGACGATCGGCGCATACCACTTTCTGTGCGTTCAGCCCACAGCTGCCGCTCCTAGCTTTCTTGATGTTATCGAGTGTCTATATATTCAATCCAATGCTTGTCTCAATCTCCACCGAATTGTCGTATCACAGTTGAAAGGTCGGGTTAGGTAGCCAGGCTTTATGGAAATGAATTGCTTTCAGCATCCTGATAACAAAATGCTGCGCCTATTTGCTCAATAGTAACAATGCGTCTTACTTGGCGACCAACTCGGCTTGTGGATGTGTCAAATGATATCAGGGTGTATACAGCAATTCCGCGGCCCTACCTAATTCGATGATCTGACAGAGATCCAAAGTCTAACTGTATACCGGCGCAAGCTCTTTGTGTTGTCTTGCATGATGTGACAAGAATTCCATGAGACTTTCGATCATTTTATATTCATACGGCTGCGACTACTTTTATAATCGTGTTCGGTCGGCACCAAGACAACCACTCTACCCAAAGGCCAGCAGAAAAGATACAAGAGGGAAAACGGAGTGTAAGAAAAAAGACAGAAAGAGAAGAAAAACTAGTCAGACCCGGCTATTCAGAGGATCTTCGAAAAACCCTCAGGTCCTCCAGCTTCACCCCACCTGGGCTCTCAACAGAAGGCAGATACCCAATTCGCACCAAATACTCCACGCTTTTTTCTATCGCAGCGTGAATTTCTTTCTCTTCAAACAAACGCTGTTGTGGATGTGCGTCGTCCGAGGTAAACTGCCAGTAATTCTCCTCAAACCAATCCAGCAGTGGCAGGAAGGGGTGGTCGGCAGAGGCCTCGTCGATATCAGCCTTCACTGCATCGAACCATTCCTTGCGCTCTACCGACTGGATCTTCTTTCCTGTCTTGGCGCTAAGAATATTGCAGAAACGGGATAGATAGACACCATCTCGACAGTACAGCACCCTGCCGGAGTTTTGTCTGCGTCCTAGAACGCTCTCGACGGTTAACGTGGCAATCTGGTCCGCGCCAGCAACTGGGATGTATGCCCGGCGTAGATCTTCAATGATGAGTCCCGTCTTGAGAATAGTGTACGCTAAACGCCACAGAAAGTCCTCGATATGGGCGATTCCTTCGGCCCTGGTACCGACGATGTATCCGGGCTGAATCGTTTGGGCTCTTGGGATCATCGAGTCACCGCTGGCATCGAGCCAGGCGTTGTATTCATCGAACAGGAGCTGCGAAAGATACTTGGTCTGATCATAGCCACTGGCTGTCGACAGAATCTCTGCGATCTGTCCCACAGTCTGGGTGGGAGTTGGAAGATACCCTCCTGACACATAGGTTATCGAACAAGGATTTGGCCTCGAGGAGACGGCTTTGAGAATCTCCACCGTGCTGTCGACGTTGGTCGGCCTTAGGGTCTGGAAAGGATCTGCCCAGTGAACTCGGGCACCATTATGGATGACAGCATCAATGTGAGAAGCTGCTGCATGTCCAGTGAGGACGCTCCAACGTTGCGATGTCAGGCCCAGCATCGGCTGGCTGAGATCGCCGGTCCAGATATCAATCCTTGAGTTGAATTCATCCTTCCACCATTGTCCGATGATGGCCTGTTGTTTCATCTTTTCCTTTCCTTTGGTGTCATCCTCGGCACGCACGAGCCCGATAACGCGATCTACTTCTGTGCTTTCCAATAAAGACCGCAGGATATAACTCCCCAGGAATCCGGTCACCGAAGTGCAAAATATTGTTCGTTTCCGGGTACTTGAGGGGAATTCAAGCATTGGTCGGATTGCTTCGAGGTGTTTCAAGATATCTGTCCTCGTCTCCTCTTTGGATGCCAGAGATCTCATTTTGCCATCCAAAATCAAGTCCTCGATATCGGATATAGTAATTCCAGGTCTCCGTAATAGAGCAAATCGCACTGACTTCCCCCACTGATCCCGGATGAATGCCGACAGACGGATCAGCTGTATCGAGGTAAGACCCGCCGTAGACAGAGTAAAGTTACGACCCCTCAGGAAATTGACGCTATGTCCTTTCCTTTCTTCCAGGATGTCGGCGACGGCATGACTTAATCGAAGTGCCACCCACTGCTCGGGGTCGATTGGCTCCCAGTCTTGAACCGATGAGCCTCCAGGCCTGAATTTCATCAAGTCCGCCGACTCCATATGGGCTAATTGTCTTTGCAGGGTGGGCCGGCTGATCTTTTTCGATATTGTCAACGGCATTGTGTCGATTGGAATGACTATCGCTGGTATCATGTATGGGGGTAGCTTTTTTGCCAATTCCACCTGAACATAGTCAGCCAGAGGCTGCTTCCGACCGGCGGCTCTTTCGACAAAAGCAACGATTTCAGGGTCGCCTGATTGACCTTCGAGGTCCGAAACCACGACACCTATCTTGGTGTTTGGCAATATCGCATTGAGATTTGCTTCGATTTCACCGAGATCAACACGCAGTCCTCGGATCTTAGTGAACCCACTTTGTCGGCCCAGAAAGAGTATATCGCCATCGTCGTTGTATCTACCCATGTCGCCTGTGCGATATACACGGGACGTCATGTCTCCAGTAAGCTCCTGCATCCACACAGGTGGCTCAGGAAATGCCATCGCGGTCTGATCGGGAGCGTTCAGATAGGCTTGTCCGATATACGGGCCTTGAATGATGATCTCGCCTTCCGCTCCAAGAGGTAAGAGTCGCTCAATGTTCGCCGGATCAACAATCCAACATGTGGCGCCGATAGCCCTTCCAATGTTCTTTGCATTGTGGGAGGTTGTAATCCCCAACTTGATGGTATCCCATACTCCAGTCTCAGTCGTGCCGTAAATGTTACTGAGTCGGACGTTGCCAGACCAAGTCTCAACCAAGTTCGCCGTTGGTGCATCCCCGCCAATGTATAAGTTCTTCAACGAAGGGACCTGATCAGGGCTAAGCTGTTGGGCCACTACAGGCGTCAATGAGGCATCTGTCACTTGAAGCTGGCGGACGACCGACTGCAAATCACCCATGCGTTCTTCTTCGGAAGGGACACAAATGGCTCCGCCAACCGTAAGCGGGGCGAACAATTCGCAGATGCTGGCGTCAAATGAGAAAGAGGCGTATTGGAGGAACCGTGTCTCCTTGCTGATGGAGAATGCATCTACCACCTCGAGTAAACTCCCCGCCACCCCCTGCTGCATGTGGACCGCCCCTTTGGGCGTCCCGGTGCTTCCTGATGTAAACATGATATAGGCCAGCCCCTGCGGATTCGTGCATTTTTCTGTGTCCCAGTCAATGGGAATCTCACCTTTCTCTAGCACCCGAGGATTCAGAATCTGAATTCCGTGGGCCCGGACTGCCGCGTCGCCTTCAGATACCAAATGCTGGATCTCAGCGCTCTCGATAATGCGCGCCATTCTCTCATCCGGACACGACGTGTCGATGGCAACAAACGCAGCTCCAGCGCGCAGAATACCGATGAGAATGACTATTGCGCTGTCGGACTTTGGCAAGCAAAATCCGACTCTGCTCCCTTCTCTAACACCGTATGCTCTCAGTTGTGCAGCAACCACAGCTGACCGTTTCCCTAGGTCGGCATACGTCACATCTCCTGATGTTGTACTGATTGCTGTACTTGATGGATGATCATGGTAGTGTCGATTGATCAAGGTATGTACGCAATGGGACTGGCTATATCGGGGTTCCACTCTCCAGCCTTTAAGCCGGTTGATGTCATAGTCGGAGACGATATCGATCGCGGAGGTCTTCTGGCCGGGGTTGTACATCGAACCATATACAGCCTTTTCGAGACTGTTGAGCATTCCACATAAGCGAAACCCAGCAGGGTTGGCAGAATGGGAATAGAGATTCACGTGGATACGATCATCATCAGGTTGTATAGTCAACATCAGTCGCGGCTAGACAGAGACGCAAGTCAATATTCGAACCGTGAACCCAGTCATAAACATGTACTTACCTTGCACAGGCCTGCAACTCGAGTAATAATATCTCTGTCTCTCCCAGCCCTGTCGTCCGTCACAGACGGCAACCATAGTGCGATAAATTCATTTTTAATGTCACGGCACGATACCAGGGCCATTCTCTCCTTTGCCTGGGAAACAGCATGACGCAGGTCTTTGGCTAGAGAGTCCGCCTCAGGGCTGAAGGCAGAATATACAACTTTCTCTTTCTTATCCTGACCCTTGTTGCCAGCACATTGAGGAATGCTCAGAAGCCCTGTGGTTGTCGTGTTGTAGTACCCATGAATCACTGCAACCCATGCGGATACCAGTATGCCTTCATACACGTCAAATGGCAGAGATGGATGAGCTATTGAGTGGCACGCAGTATAAATGTCGGAGGTGTACTGCGAAGCACCGGATTCATCCGTACAGCAGGCTGTTCCTCTCTTGATTCCAGGCATAATGATGGCTTTGTAAGAACCCATTCGGACACGATCTCAATCAGAAGGGACACTCAGCCTGAAGCACCCTTTTATATCCGCCGCTCCGGTGATGCTCGGGCCAGAAGAGGTGGCGCACTGTTGCGTGTAGATCTAAGTTGCCTTTTGGGACATACGCAGGACACAGCACCCCTCACCCAAGACAATTGGGACCCCACTGAACATATTAACGGATGACTTCATGAAGATTTGCGTCTGCCACCTAACATTATGACTCCTCTTTAGGCCCTACCTTGCAGTGGAAGGCTAAGTCGATGATATCCATCCAATTACTTCTGGAAACTGCAGACGAGCCACTCGCTATAGGTCTCCTGCATGACGCCAAATTAGTTACACTCGGCAGGAAGGTAAGGAACCAATAATCTACATTCTCCATGATGTTGAGAATACCTGCATCTGTTCTCTCGCTCGATCGGTACGAGATGACGCCAACGTTTTGGTCTTAAGTTGGATCTGGGTCTCCGCTGTGCACGTCTCATGCGCTAGTTTGGCATCTTGGTGGAAGTCAAGACAGGCTAACATGTCTCTGACTCGTTGATAGAGCCCTTCAAGGTGATTCAAGATCTGGGAAGGATAACGGTCCTTCCGACCTACCGAGAAGTATAAAGCCTGAACAGGAAAAAATCTCCGGGTATGCCTATCCTCTGTCAACACCCTTCTCGGAAACGCCGCCCACCTGTTGCGCGGTATGGAATCAAACTCAACGTGACCAAAAGAAATATCCTCATTCCAAGAATACCCTGTGTATCCTTGAATTACCGGAAATCTATAGAAACATAGACCCATCTATGCGGGTGTCCAGGGAGGGAGTTGTTCTAAGGGTGGATTCGTGCGGCTGGAGATGACGATCCACGCCATGTGATGAGTTTCTTTCTGATACAGTAGTCCCCGAAAGGCAACTCCTTTGATTCACTGTATGCAGATACAGTAAGGGGTGTTGTCTACGTCGGAAAAATGTCAGTGGCTTTGCCCCTTCCATTCACGTCGCCCAAATGGGATGTCCATTCCAAGCACGGGAATGATATACAAGGCATGATAGGCTTCAGAATACAAGCCCTATTTGTTGGCATAGAGTTTGTCAAATGTATTTCTCTGGAAGAGGCTAAATGACGACTTTTAGGTTCAATTTTTAACCGCCTCGACTGGTGGCGTATTATGCTGGCGAAAAAGATTCTCTGTCCACGAACGGGACTATAAATGTGCATGGTAAATTCTGGGTTGCGGTTTAATTTCAACCCTTGACCTTATTATAGATGGCGCCAGTCACACTTAGAGAACACGGAAAAAGCACTATGGACTCTTCACTGCCTGCCCACGGCAGTTCCCACCTCGTGGTGGCGGGAAAGCTTGAAAATGACATGAAAAATGATATCCTGCCGAGTAGAAACCTCGGAAGGTGGGTTGAATAACCTGATTGCCACTGAATCACCCAAAATACGGCTAACTCTGCTTTCCTTGTAGCTTCATCACTACTAGTCATCACTCAAGTGCAACCTTGATGGCGACGGCTAATTTTCACAAAAATCAGGCATGCGTTGAGGAATATAGCACTATCTCAAAGTATGCCGGCGGTGTCCGTCAGATCTCGATGTTTTCATGTTGACGAAATGCAGATATCAACGAGAATGCGTCTCAATGCTGGCAACCCTCTGGGGAAAACAGGACAACGAATCTCCATTCGGGTCTGCTACATCAGGGTCATCCGAGGCGGTTATGCTGGCCGGTCTGTCGATGAAACGAGCATGGATAGAGAGGAATGGACAGGGTGGACGACCCTTGAACGTGGTAATTGGCTCGAATGCCCATGCCTGTGTATTCAAGTTTGCCTCGTATTTTGAGGTAGAACCAAGGATCGTCCCTGTGACATCGCAGAGCAACTACGTATTTGATGTCTCCTGTCTGGAGAAATATGTGGACCATGAGACCAGTAAGATATCACCACGTCCGAACCATGGGCATCTTTGAACGTTAATTCCACTTTAGTCGGTGTTTTCCTTACTTTCGGCAGCACATTTACCGGTCACTATGACCCAGTGCTTGAGGCATCAATTTGGCTCGATGCCTACGAAGCCAGGACCGGCGTGAATATCCCCATTCACGTCGATGCTGCCAGCGGGGGTTTTGTTGCACCCTTCGCTCCAGGGGGCGAAGAAATTGTCTGGTAAGGAATTAGTGGATATGATGCCTCACTAATGATGAAAATTGCTGACGAGTAGTACGTGTAGGGATTTTCGTATTCCCAGAGTGAAGTCAATCAATGCGTCTGGCCACAAATTTGGATTCTCTCCCTGTGCCATTGGCTGGCTGGTTTGGCGAGATATTTCCTGTGTTCCTCGAAGTCTCCTCGTCGAGTCAAGTTATCTCCGCGGTTCACAGACGGCTTTCACTCTTAGCTTCTCCCGGTCCTGTGCTCCGGTCGTCGTTCAATATTTGAATTTTCTCCACTTTGGCAAGGAGGGCTATACCGAAAAGATCACCTCCTTACTTACGGCGGCTGAAGACTTGGGCAATAAACTGGAACAGTCAGGTTATTTCACGTGCATCAGCTTAGCGCGTCGGCCACTGGAGCACAAGATGAGACATTCGGTTGTGTGTGCATGTCGATCGAGACACTGTCATACATGTTCCCACCAGTGGTCTATCCGTGACCGTCAGGCCTTTGCTGGATTGCCAGTCGTGGTATTCACTTTATTGAGCAGCTTCCAACAGCAATACCCGTGGGTGAAACTTTCTGAAATCGGAGATTTGATGTTTAGGAAGGGATGTTCCATTCCACGTACGTCTACTCGTATACAGAGTCGTGGGCAATACTAACTCATCCAGATTACGTTCTCAAAAACAGCGGTGCCGATGGAGGCGACATTGGGGTCCTCCGAATTGTTATGCGGGAAGATACAAAATTGGAGGCAGAGTCTGTGTATTTGGAGCTCGTAGAGAGCACTCGGAGACTGCGGGATCAGATCAACTGATGGAACAATTGGTTCCTTTGGTTCAAGAGAAAGAAAAAAAAGTTACAATGGGTATCACCCAATATTCTATGGTTCCTGTGTGAACGTAACAACAGGTAGACTGTCTGATACTCCCTTCTTCCTGTTTCGATATAGTCATTTTGCTCGATCAATCAATTTAATTCTTCTTGAAACCTCTGTCCGTTCCGCTCATTGTGTCTCTCTTTGCTCGGCTCCAGAGACCCCCTCGGCTGGAAGCCAGCTCCTTCGGTTACGACAAAAGAACTCGTATTTCGGATATAGATGGGCCCTCTCATCCATCGTCCCACTCGTCACAGCGAGGATGACGCGACCAGCGGGCCCTGTGCCTCGCACAAATAGATTTGATCCACATATGCTGCAGAAGGATCGTTCCAGCGGTTTTCCGGATGCCGTTGCCTGGTCGTTGTAGGTTTTGATGGCTTCTTGGCCTTGGACCACTTCGACGTCCTGTATTGCATGAGAGAGCGCTCCAAGGTAAATCGAACGGATCAGGGTCGTACACATACGCTTTCATTGAACAGACAGTTTGCCATGAATGCAGATCCAGTCACCTTCTGGCAACTATCGCAGTGGCACACGGCTGAGGTCTGAGGCTCGCCTGCTAACTGATACTTGACAGCTTGACAGAGACATGATCCCGTGGATGCCATGGTGGTTTCGTGCGGTCTAGTTTGTCTGCTTTGATGGGAATTTCGAAATTTACCAAGAGTATTTGGAGATGCTGACGCTTGGGGAGGCTTAGTCGTGTAGAAATGTTCCAAAATGATGACGTGCGGGGTCTGCTCTCGTACCTTCTAGTACATTCTCCAGTGTCTACGGTGCGAATATCTGGTGGCTGTATGACTGCGTCAGCATATCTTGTGTCATCAGCTATGTTTCTGCGGAATCCTGAAGTTGCGCCTACTTCACTCATCTGAATACCGAAGAATGCTTCTCAGCAAATATCCTCATATACTAAGTGACCCGCTAGCTGGGGACATCCGGCAAATGACTCTTATTGTTTTTATCATCCGGTATATTTACCACTAGCGCGAGAATAAACGGAGAGATCGCGAGGCTCTGTTGAGTGATGCTACTACAGGAAGTCATGGTAGGATCATAAACGGGATGCTGGTTAGTTCCAGTACTTGCATTTGCGATCAATATTACTGATTTTTTGGGAGGATAAACTGAGCTTGAGGATGAAGAGTTTCGATATCATGGGATTGATCGTGGACTTTGTTCATGGGATCTCCTGTTTTATCAATGGCGTACCCAGGTCCAACTGCTGTTATATACATTTGCTGAGCAGCTAGAACATTTTCAAGACATACAGAGGGTATTTCTGTCTGGTCTTCATGACAGTCTCACTCAAATGATGCATCAGCAGGGTGGCTGATGGCTTTGTTGGCACAATTCTTTGACGGCGCTTTGTAAGATTCCCGTCTTTGTAGTCGAAGTCGGTCGCAACTTCATATTTCCAGGATATTTTTCCTAAAATATTTCAAGACGGCTGAACAAAGCGAAATACTGTCTCACAGCCTTGCTCCCTCGTGGCAAGCGCAGTCAGACAATCAAAAAATATCTGAAAGGCGGTGCATGGGAGTTCCCTTCGATCCATTATCGACGACAACGAGGTTGTGCTCGATTATTCCCGAGAAATGATGATTTCCATTGTCTTTTGCAAATCTTTGATATATGTTGGAGATGAGAGAGAAAATTGAGAGTATATATAGTCTGTGACTTGCCTCCACGTATGGGGTCATCTCCGTTGCAAACTGCACGACTCTTTCAAAAATCGGCAGTGCTTACTTTATATCGACTCCGCATCGTTCTTCACGCGTAGAGATACAATGGCTCGAAGACAGCGCCCGGTCTTCAGGAAACAAAAGACCTTTTGGTCTTGGTTACGAGTCCCACTGACAGTTGAACGAAAGAAGTCTCTCATCGAAAACCTGATGCACAGCGTTCATACGAACAACTTGATCGACCTCGACCTATGCCGGAAAGAGAACCAGCGTACTATGGATAACTTCCTCAGACAACAGATTGTGACAATGCCCCGGATAGTGAGACAGCGGTTCGAGAAGCAGCCCGACGAAATGTTGCGTCGCTTCCGTACCCTCGTGAGCCAAACCAAACGCGATTATACGCCTTCAGTGCGAAGAAGCATTACCCCGATAGATCGGGAGACCTGTGCTCGAGACGAAATGGTATGTGTCTATGCGTCGGAGACGTTCGTTGATTTACAAGATCCCGTTTCGTTCATGCTCAGTGCTGTGTCGAGTGCACCGGCCGATGTGGTCTCAGCTTACGACGGTTGGGTTCCTTATACGGACCTGGAGTTCTGCCGATTCGAGAGCTGTCTTGAGTCTTTGAACTATGATACAAAGCCGCAGCATATTTACTATCGTGTCCCTCATCCTGACACCCCCAGCCAAAGACTAGTCGTCGGATCGGAGCATGGACTGAAGGCAGCCATTATTATTCTACAGCTTCGACGGCTCCCGCTTGAGTTTTATCTTGGTCCATGGCCACCAGGTAGGTGATATTCACGAGTTCTCTCGATTGCACGTGCTGACATGTTTCTCTACAGTATCCTCTTCTCCGTTGGCTAGTGCTCAGGACATTGCAAGCCATGAAAGTAGTGGCAAGACATCAGAGAGTCGTCTCGGGGCAGTGATCTCGGAAGGGACGGGAGGCACAGAACAGGTCAGCGAGGCTGGGGTTGGAGCGGGCGATACTATACCAGGTAACCCATGTTCCGCTTTGTCTGAAGATCTGATAGAGTGATAGCTGACAATGAGACCCTTTTTTAATGGAAGAATTAGATCTGCAGTCGCCCATAGTCACGGCCCTGATCAATGATGAGTCCTGTCAATACTGGTGCAGCCGCCCTAACCTCGTGGCCAACGATATCATCTCTGTCGCTCACCAAGACATCACCACACTGCAGGTGAACTGCATCGTGACGGGGATCAGTGATCCCCGAGGAGAAAACGGTCTCGACGAGGCGGTTTATCGTGCAGCGGGAGCTCAGCTTCGAGACGACTGTCAGGGTTTAGATCATATCGGACAGGTCCTGATGACGGATGCATATGATCTCCCGTGTCGGACAATCATCCACGCCATTAGTCCTGAGTGGGATGCCAATGATCTGGACAGCAGTCGAGATCGTCTGAGCACTGTCTATCGACGCTGTCTCGAGCTGGCTCTGGAAGAGCGGGTGCGAACCATTGCGTTCCCGGCGATCAGCACAGGCAGTCATGGCTTTCCGAGTCCGCAGGCAGCGGTAGTGGCGCTGCAGGAGGTGCGAGAGTTCCTCGAGGAACCCGATCACCTGCTTCAATTTGATCAGATTGTGTTTTGCAATATGCATCCGAATGATGTTGACGCGTATCGCATCTTCCTGGAGTAAGTGTTTCCCCCATTGTCTTGAAGTGCGGATACTGACTGATGCGGCAGACAATTCTTCCCGGGGCCGAAGGGCCAGGGGACTGAACTGACAGCATTAAACCGTTCTTGAAGTCTCGTTCTTTATGTACTGGTACTCTGGAGAGACATGGCCGGATGTTTCTTGAAGATCAGCGATAAGCCGGGCGAGATCGGAGAATTCCCCGGTGCCGGTGCCGGGCCGCACCGGGGAACAGTCGGCCAACGCCGAAGCGCCTCTTCGCCGACCAACTCTTTATTAATCGCTCTCGCCTCCATCCTGTTCTTCCACGTCCACAGACACTCTCCTACGGTCTGACCTATCCTCCCTCCCAC
>RHLO01000480.1:0-30664 GCA_003719415.1 Aspergillus olivimuriae | reverse complement strand
CCATCATCGTCGTCCCTCACTACCGCTTGTTTCCAGGTGTCGTTATCGTCTGTCTGGAAATCTCATTCTACCCCCCCTCCATCTCAATTTCGCAGTCTCAGCGCCTCCGTTTGTGCGGGATCCCTCTGTTGCCCGGAAAAAGACCTCCCCTCACGAGACCATCCACCCCCCCGTCTGTCCACGCCATCCCTCCACTGGGCCGCTCTGTTCCAACATCCAATCCTGGTTCCTCTGCTGCGTGCTCGCCCCTGATGGACAACAACATGGAAATCGATACGGCTCGGTCGCCGGAGCCCCACCACCTGTCGCCCACCACCGACCCCGGGTCCATACCGACACTCGACGGATGGATCGAGAATCTCATGAGCTGCAAGCAACTGGCTGAGGAAGATGTGCGGAGGCTGTGTGATCGGGTGCGTGGGCCTGCGAGAACTGTCTGAGCGGCGCCAGCAGCGTGCGATGCTAATCCGTTATCCGGCTCTACACAGGCGCGAGAGGTGTTGCAAGACGAGTCCAACGTGCAGCCAGTCGTATGTGTTCCGTCCTTTGTCCCCTTCGCGGGCCCGACGCGAAAGACCCTCGTAGAACCTCCCCCAAACTGACCTTTTCTGCGATCCCCAGAAATGCCCCGTGACTGTCTGCGGCGATATACACGGTCAGTTCCATGACCTGATGGAGCTTTTCCGTATCGGTGGCCCCAATCCAGACACAAACTACCTGTTCATGGGTTGGTCC
Organism: Aspergillus olivimuriae; assembly: GCA_003719415.1. Classification (NCBI taxonomy): domain Eukaryota; kingdom Fungi; phylum Ascomycota; class Eurotiomycetes; order Eurotiales; family Aspergillaceae; genus Aspergillus; species Aspergillus olivimuriae. Next base: position 29,929 of record RHLO01000480.1, on the reverse strand, counting down.
ACCCGCCTCTCCTCCAACCGCCTGTCTCCCCGTCGCTCATTGTGCTCTCCCAGGTGACTACGTCGACCGTGGATACTACTCCGTAGAGACCGTCACACTCCTTGTTTGCCTTAAGATTCGCTACCCCCAGCGGATTACCATCCTCCGTGGCAATCACGAGTCCCGCCAGATCACCCAAGTGTACGGTTTCTACGACGAGTGCCTGCGCAAGTATGGCAACGCCAACGTCTGGAAATATTTCACCGACCTTTTCGACTACCTCCCCCTCACCGCTCTGATCGAGAATCAGATCTTCTGTCTTCACGGTGGTCTCAGTCCCTCGATTGACACGCTCGACAACATTCGCTCCCTCGACCGGATCCAGGAAGTTCCGCACGAAGGACCCATGTGCGATCTGTTGTGGAGTGACCCCGATGACCGTTGTGGCTGGGGTATCTCCCCCCGTGGTGCTGGATACACATTCGGGCAGGATATCTCGGAAGCGTTTAATCACAACAACGGGTTGACTCTGGTGGCACGAGCTCATCAGCTTGTAATGGAGGGATATAATTGGTCGCAGGACCGCAACGTGGTGACGATCTTCTCAGGTACGGGCGCGCCTTCTCGGTCATTCATGGTGATGGTGACTAACACGATCCTCTAGCCCCCAACTACTGCTACCGGTGCGGGAACCAGGCTGCGATTATGGAGATTGACGAACATCTGAAGTATACATTGTATGTGTCCGCGCCCAACACCATCGCCCGCTGGGACCAATTCGTGCTGACCGCCTCATCACAGCTTACAATTCGACCCGTGCCCTCGTGCGGGCGAACCCATGGTCTCGAGACGTACACCCGACTATTTCCTGTGATCCGATATTGATAGATTCCTTCCCTTTTACTCACCTCTGGCAAGTTGAGGTTTTCCCGGCCCTTCGACAGGGCTCGCATGCAGCCAGGCCGTCCGCCTAAATAATTGTATGTCCGTGTTTCTGGCCGCGTTGATACCATTCATGAAAATAAAAGACATTCGCAAGAGTACCTGTCTGGTTTTTATGTGTATTGGATCTTTGTTCTAGAATTCGATCTCTACTACGCGAGGCGGGGTAAATGAGGGGTGGCTGGTCGAGATCGGTGCTGTTGCAATCCATTGAGCTCCAACGTAACCTGAACCTGTGTGCCCGCGAAACCATCGGATAGAGCAATAGGAGTTCGGAGTCGATGCGCACCTCAGCCGTATGAAATTCATGCTCGGTAGCTCCAGTATCTTCTCGTGTATGTGAACCAGAGCAGATCCGTGTTATATGTAGTCTATCATGGGATGACCGCATGCCGGTCGTCTACACAGGGCGAATGCCAAACTTCTCGTAGGGGAAGTTCTCCAGGCTCGGGAGCAGCACCGCCCATCCATCGTTGAGCGCACCCGGGGTGCCAGCCCCCTTCATTCGCTCCGCCACGATCTCATCCGCCTCGCGCTCGGGAGCGCTTTTCTCCTCCTCTTTATGCTGTCCGGTCAGACCGGCCATCACTTCCGCCTCTCGGCCCTTGTACGCCTCCAACAGACCGGGATGCGGGCACCAGACAACCTGCATGCCCGCTCTCCGACCTGCCTCCACCCCCGGTACGGCATCCTCAAACACTAGACACTCTTCCGGCTTAATCTCGGGCTCTCCCTTGTGTCGCAGGTTGGTATTGATCGTCTCCAGCGCCAGCAGATAGATATCCGGCAAGGGCTTGCCGCGTCCCTTGCCAATGCGAGGGTCATCCCCGAGGACCCGCTGCGAGGCCGGGAACAGCGAGAACAGATCCTGCAGATGGTCTGTCTTGAGGGTGTAGTTTTTACTGTGAGAAGAGGTCGCGAGGGCAATGTGGATGGGGTTGTCGGTGGATTGGGTCGAGACGAGATCGGCGAGGAGCTTTCTGACACCGGCGAGGGGTTGGGATTGGGGGAAGAACTCGATCTGGAGCGCAGTCTGTTTGGCGGCGTATTCCTCGGGGGATATGGGGAGACGTGCCCACTCGTGGAAGATCTTACTCGCCTGGGGCAGGTGTGAAGAGTGAAAGTTAGTTGGCGTGAACAGGAGCTTGCACGGCGATAACAGCAGCAGACTGTGTATACCTCTGGTTGGGGACGACCCTGGAGCTGGGCTTTGATCGACCACGGGAGCATGGGCTTTCCATATTCTTCGAGGATGGCATTGGTGATGGCGGTATACTTGTCTTCCGAGTCGATCAGGAGGCCGTCCATATCGAAGAGACAGGCCCGCACGCGGGGCAGTCTGTCAGAGGGGGAGGGGCATTAGCTGTAGGAGATCGTTTGGCGAGGGGTGAGGTGGTGACAGGAGACGAACTCTGGTGCGGAGGGAGACATGATCTGGGCGTGGGGGGAATGTCAACTTCCAGAGATGTGAAGGTGAGGTTGTTGATGGTGAGAGAAGAGCAGCAATTGATAGTGGGAGAAGGACGATTGACTTCTCCGCATTTCTGCTGGTCGTTGTGCGTGCCTGAGGCTGTCACATTTCGGGCCCGGTCTGGTCTGGTCGGCGGTCGGGGTCACCGGGGTCGATGGCTTCTGTGACAATCACGTTTCTGGTCTGTCGAGAAGAGATCCTCTCATTCCAACCCATACACGATGACCAACGCGACTGCGGCGAAAGACCCGGAGAAGCATGGCCCTCCTGCGGCGAGTGATACCGAAGAGGAGGATGTCTTCCACGACGCCCGATTCCCCGCCGAAGAAGAAACCGTGAGTGTGTCTCAACGCAAACTCCCCCACCTTGCAGACCATATCCATTGATACACATCCAATAGCGTCTCGTCGAGGAATCCCATTCGATAAAAGCCGAGGCGAACAAGCTCTACACCGCCGCCTGCTATGACCAAGCCATCTCCTGCTACGACCGTGCCCTGGCCTCATGCCCCAACTACCTCGACTACGAAGTCGCTGTGCTGCGAAGTAACATGGCCGCATGCTATTTGAAACTAGAAGATTGGAAGGCCTCGGTGGATGCGGCCACGACATGTATTGATCGATTGGATAAGTTAGTCCCGTCGTCTTCGCCAGCAGCCACGGACGAGCCCGCGACCAAGAAGCCCGATACGGAGTCCCATGATGCAGTGGTGGAGATCACAGGTGACGATGAGGAGGCAGAAAAGGAGGAGCTGAAGCGTCTCAAGAACGCGGACGAGAGGAAGGCGGACGTCATGCGAATCCGCGCAAAAGCGCTCATGCGCCGTGCACGGGCAAAGTCGCAGCTCGGCGGGTGGGGGAATCTACAAGGAGCAGAAGAGGACTACAAGCTTCTGGCGTCTATGGACAATCTTCCTGCGGATGAGAGGCGCATCGTCGATCGAGCACTTCGAGAACTCCCCTTACGGATTAATCAAGCTCGAGAGAAGGAGATGGGGGAGATGATGGGCAAATTAAAGGATGTGAGTTTTCCCGACGATATGCGTCCGAGGTTTTTCTCTTTCAACGATCTAACTGGGCAATTAGCTGGGTAATGGGATCCTGAAACCTTTCGGCCTGTCTACCGATAACTTCAAGTTCACCCAGGATCCGCAGACTGGTGGATACAGTATGAACTTCCAGTCTTGAGGAGCATGGAATCTTGGATCGTGCTGGGGGAAGTAGAAACAAATTAACCTCAATCACACTCACATTTTATTTCGCAGTATAGCGAATGACTATTAGAATCTTTGCAATACAATCGACGATGAGGATGTCAGCCACGTGGTGGTATTTCATGTACTGTTCTGGGTCAACATCCTTAGACACCCCCTTGTGATGGCTTTCTTTCCGACAATGGCCGCTTTGACGCGTTCCAGTGACACAGCACGCTGCATCGAATTCCGGCGATTGTGTTTCTCCATAGGTAGACCATCGCTCTCGACGGTATGGGATGTCCCCAATGATATCTGGCCTAGGCTACTGACCATTTGTCGTCTCTTCATCTGTTTGATATCCTGGCTTGACTCTTTCAGTCTACAAACACCACATATGTCTTCTGAGTTGTGGTGTGAGGTACCTAGGTATCGACCGCCAAGTTGGAGATGGTTGGAGAAGCCTTCAGATTGGACCCGCACGACGACCCGAGGTAACTACTGTAGGCAAGTCCACCCGCAGACAGCGGAACTAGATCACTGTGGGGGACTTCTCCCAGCGATAAAAGCCGACAGTGGCCTGCTTTATCGCCAGCCGATTCAGACAACTGCTCCAGACTGTTCACGTTGCAATCGGCAATATTTGGATACCCTCAGGTTACGATACACTGTGGAGAAAAAAACTCGCAATGCCGAAGATTTCGCCTGACCTCGCGGCATCGATTGCAGAATCCGTTGCCAAGGGCTTCGATGACCAACTGGCTTACACCCAACGCCTGATCAGGATGGGTGGCCAGCGCGGCCAGGAATTCGAGGTGCAATCTGTGGTCTATGATCAGTTCTCCCAGCGTGGATACAACCCCGTGAAGCTGGAAATGGATGAGAAACTCCTCTCACAGCACGAAGGCGCCGGCCGATTTAGCGCCGAACACTCCAAGGCACCCGTGGTCGTGGGGCTTCATGAGCCCAAAACCCAGGCGAAAGATGGCAAGAGCCTGATTCTCAACGCCCACATTGATGTGGTGCCAACGGGACCCGTTGACCTCTGGACCCGTGATCCGTACAGTGGCGATATCGAAGGAGATCGGCTATATGGCCGAGGCGGTGCGGATATGAGAGCTGGCAGTGCGGCAAACTTGTTTGCCCTGGATGCGCTGCGCCGCGTGGGACTGCAGCCCGCCTCGAAGGTGATCCTCGAGTCGGTCGTGGAGGAAGAATCCACCGGCAATGGAACCATGATGACCCATCTGAAAGGCTATCGAGCGGATGCAGTGATTATTCCGGAGCCGATGGACGAGAAGCTGGTGCGAGCAAACACTGGTGTGCTGTGGTTCCAGATTGAAGTCAAGGGGATCCCCGTCCATGTCCGGGATATGTCCACGGGCACCAACGCCATCGACGCGTGCTGGAGAGTAGTTGGGGGACTAAGAGAGCTGGAGAAGGAGTGGAATGACAAGAAAGTTGGTCTGCTGCATTTTGAGAACGAACACCATCCCCTGAGTGCGTCTATCCCTGCCCATCGCCTCTTGAGATGGATCTCATCTGACCATTTCCACAGATCTGAATGTCGCCAAAGTCAACGCTGGGGACTGGGCCTCGTCGGTTCCCGCCTGGTGTCGGATTGACTTCCGCATCGCCATCTTCCCTGGCGTCAGTGCCAAATCGGCCGCGGAAGAAATCGAAGCGAAGGTAAAGGCAGTCGCAGAGAACGACGGTTTTCTCCGCCAGAACCCACCGACCGTGACGTGGAATGGATTCTTCTCGGAGGGATATGTCCTGGAACCCAACAGCGAGGCGGAAAAGACTCTGCAGTGGGCACATCAAGAGGCTACAGGGAGTGAACTGCAGTCGTTCACCACGGCCGCGTATCTGGATACACGCATCCACTCACTTTACGACAAGATCCCAGCGCTTTGCTATGGTCCGATCAGCAGCAATATCCACGGGTTTGACGAGTGGGTGAGCATCAGCAGTTTGAAGCGGATCACGACGGCCATTGCGCTGTACATTGCTGAGTGGTGTGGTGTGGAGTCGATCGAGTAGATGATGGATCATGTTAACGAAATATCAAATGATAAGGGAACTGAAGCGACTGTCCTATTCTGTGTTTCCCGACTATGATCAGGGTGATATTTTTCTGAATATAATCCGGAGTACAGTTGAGTGGATTTTTCGTCGGATCTTCGGCACCCTAGCTTGGAGTACCAATAGTAGTAGTAGTACTAGTAATAATGGAGCTTTTTCCACTGGGTATAGATGCATCATCAACATCGAAAGTCTGCTCTATCGTCCAGTGCACCATATATAGGTATCAACTATATCTGAGCATCACCAAGTTCACTCTCGTCTAATACGCTCCCCGAATGCCATAGACCTCATCTCGGTCCTCGACTCTCCCACGTGGGGTACACTTCCCCAGCCCGGAGAATCCCCCAACGCAGTCTCGGGGAGATCACCTCGTTCGTTTTCCCCCACATGGCCGGTTCATAAACGCTCAAACATCCCCCACATCCACCATGATGCGCTTGCTTTGCCAGAGAATACCACCCCGGTCAACCACGGCGAACACATCATGACGACGCTACTCCAAACGGAACAGCTCGGCGACATCCGCGGCAAAGTCGTCGACAATGTAACCAATTATCTGGGCATTCGATACGCCACCCTCTCGGATCGACTGGCCGATGCAAAGTTGGTGGAGAGACGCGAGGGAGAGGCGCTGGATGCCACTCAAGACGGGTAAGCAGCATGCGAGCCACCGTCGTATAGCCAGTGCATTCACACCGCAGTCCAATCCAGGCCAACGACAATCTCTCCGCCATTTGGCTATGATCTCGAGCTGAGCGCCATCCAGCATAGCCTCCCCGAAAAGGACCTCCTCCAGTCCGATCGGGATTGTCTCAACCTGAATATCACGGTACCGCAGGGCACGACCGCGTCATCGAAGCTCCCGGTCTTTCTCTTCATCCATGGCGGTGGGCTCGTGCTGGGAGCCAACTCATGGCCCCAGTTTGACTATTCGCGCTTTGTGCAGCTCTCGATCGAGAAGAAGCTACCCATCGTGGCGGTTTCCATCAAGTAAGAAAAATCGCCGACCCCTCGAGGTGCTCACTCTCTCACCCGAAACAAGTTATCGTCTAGGGGCATTCGGGTTCTTGACCTCGGAAGAACTGCGCAATTCCGGATACAAGGCCAATAACGGTCTCCGAGATCAACGCGTTGCCATGGAGTGGGTACAGATGCATATCCAGGCATTTGGCGGTGACCCGGACAACGTCACAGTGGCTGGAATGAGCGCTGGAGCAGGTGTGTTTTGCCCAAAATGAGAAGTCGTGACACCAAAAAGAGCCGACCGAAGTTAATCTAACATCACACCAAGCGTCGGTAACGTATCACCTGCACTCCGAGAAGGCCTTGTTTAAACGTGCGATTGTGATGAGTGGCTCGCATTTGCTCATCCCGTCTCTCCCATATGCGGTGCATGAGAAGAATTATCTCCAAGCACTTGAAGCGTTAGGCTTGGCGAATTGTGCCCCTGAGAAGAGGATTCAGGCTCTGTTGGAGACACCCGCAGAGGAAATTGTTGGTCGATTGCCTCCTTCTATCCTGACGCTGCCTGCAATTGATGGTGACATGGTTTCCTCTGTGGCTTCGTTCGCAGAGACCGCCGATCAGAGCTCTGACATTCTCAAGGGTAAGCAATGGTGTGGAGATTTGATGATTGGCGATGCCCAGATGGATGTAAGTCTTTGAAACGACGCATGGGGACTATTCTTGGGACTGACCAGGTGGTACTGCACTCTGCAGGCAAGCATCATGTCGATTCTGATGCCGGACGCAAAGAAAGGCTGCGCGAAGAAGTTCACCGCTGCCATGCATTCGGTCCTCTCGTCACACGAAACGGTCGCACAAGAGATTCTAGACAAGTACGGGCTGACCAGCGATGACACCGACGATGAAAAGGCATTTGCTGCTATTCTGGACTACATCAACGACATCTGTTTCTTCGCTCCGGTCTTGACGTTTGCTCAGGGCTGGCAAGGCAATGCGTATGTCTACTACTTTAACGAAGGAAACCCTTGGGACGGGCCATGGAAAGACCGGGCGAGCCACATCCTCGATCTCGCCTATCTCTTCCAGAACTTCCGAGAGTTCATGACACCTGCACAGGAGGCAGTCGGGACGGCTTTCGCGGAGGACTTGTTCAAGTTTTGCCATGGCGTCAGGCCTTGGCCCACCGTTCGGTCTCGTGATCTCACGGAGGACTTTCACGCAAGGGTTTATGGGCCGAGCTCGCGCGACGTGACGGTAGGCGAAGTTTGCCAGCCATATGGTGGGGATACCCATCGCAGGAGCACTCTTTTCGACTATCGTGATCGAGTTTCGTTCGATGACCTTGCCCAGGTGTTTGCGACTTTCCGTGCTATGTGATGGGCGAATTCAATAGCATAGTCATGCAGTAAGGAGATCTTTCCCTCCGCCAATGTGGACTGGATAGGGGATTCAGACCTATCATATCGAAAAGTGACCAAGCATAACAGGGGCGGTCTGGCGCCGCGCCCAACCGCAAGGGACGGCAGGGACAGCGATGCGTTTTCGCTCATGATTGCCACGTTATCCTGTACCAGGCGATTCCTCCAGTGGAAGTCAACATGTTTTACAAGGCACAAATTATTAGCCCCTGGTCGCCTGCTGAAGTGACACCATAGCTAGGGGAGATCCCCGCTGTACAATCACATCGCACTGCCAGACGGTGGCGTTTAAAGTTTGCCCTTCAATTACTAGTTTGTGGTTCATCATGGTTTTCATATGCACAGAATGGACCCATTGGGAGGGTGATCATCCGGCAAACCCTGGCGATCACCGGCACGTAACTTAATATAGCTGCTGCGCCTGCAGTGGAGTTCTTCGCCATCCCTCCGAGTGCGTTGCACCCCGCAGCAGAACATGCTCTTTAGTTGACTCGCAGGGTTTCGTCGTGGCACCCCACTCCCTTATTACCGAAGCTTTGCCCAGCACCTCGTCGGGGGGGTGAGCCAGCATTTTTCGACCTCCTGATCATGTTGTCAATGCGGAGGGAACCGGGCCAAGAACCGGGCCTTAAAGCGGTTCCAAAGTCCCCGCACTGCCTGGAGTTGCGATCGTCCTCGGTATTCATCGTCTTTGTCGTTGTGTTTGCCGTGTTTACCGTATGTTGACGCGATTTGAAGGTTCTTGAGGGCTGCTGGGCTAATTTCCATCCAGGATATCTTTCTCTATGGACTGGTATGGAGTCTGACCTGCGATGCAGCGATACCCCATCTCGGTGATATACTGCTGACCTCACGAAGATCGTTCCAGTCGCACCAACCGCCTTGCGAGACCGTGTTGGCATTCCGGAGGGCGATGGTGAGTCTCCTTTGTACTTTTGCCGCCGGCTTACTTTGTTCCAGCATTCCACTCACCACGCTCATGCAGTACAACGATGGACCTCGATCCTCATAGCACTATACGGGGCAACACTATTACTATTCTCGCGTGCGTCGATCTGCCACCGAGATTTCACAGATGGCTGGCTGACATCATTGATTAGCGATCTCTGGCTACTTGGCTGATCGGATTGAGTCACGATGGTGGCCTCTGGTCATTGGGCTGGTCTGCCTGGGTGCTGCGACTGCGTTGCTTTGCGTCGGAACGACACTGGGCCTGTGGATTGCGGGCCGTCTGTTGCAAGGGGCTTCTGCCGCCGTCGTCTGGTCGGTAGGGTGTGCGCTGGTCGTCGATACCGTGGAGACTGAGAATCTCGGGCAGGCCCTAGGGTATATCGGTCTGGGCATGACCGTGGGTATTGTGGCGGGGCCACTGTTGGGGGGCGTGCTCTATGAATATGGAGGCTACTACGCAGTCTTTGGACTGGCCTTCGGCCTCGTGGGGCTGGATATAGTTCTTCGTCTGATTATGATTGAGAAGAGAGAGGCCTTGAAATATCTCCCGCCTCCTCGACGACGGGGACTCTCTCGGGAACCGGCAGAGAAACGGAGCTCCGTGCCACAACTCCCAGCACTCAATTTAACGGTTTCGGCTATCCGATTCCCCTCTCCGGCGGCATCGCGGGATCGCCTTCGCTCGATGACCTCAGAGATAGCCCTCTCAATGGGACCGTCGCCAGCGCCGGTGGAAGTGGAGGAGACGGAAAAGGAAAGCACCCCCAACGAAGCAATCGAGATTCCACCGCCGCAGAAGCAGCGAAACCCTGTTCTCACGTTACTTTCCTCCCCTCGAATGATCGTGGCTTTATGGGCATACTTCATATCCTCGATGATCTTGTCGTCCTTCGACACGGTGCTTCCGCTGTTTGTCCGGGACACGTTCCACTGGACGCAGACGGGGCAGGGTCTCATCTTCATTCCCTTTGCCGTACCCCATCTCTTGGATCCCCTGGTGGGCTTTATCAACGACCGATTTGTGAAATCCCGACGTTTTCTGGCCGGCGGTGGGCTTCTGGGCAGCGTGCCAATTCTTGTTTGCCTTCGCTTCGTCTCCAGGAACTCCATGTCGGATAAGGTCCTCCTTTGCGCGCTTCTCGCGCTTCTGGGGTCGTGCCTGTCCACCTTTATCCCCCCGGCCCTCGCGGAGGTCACGTATATCGTTCAATATAAGGAGCAGAAGAGACCGGAGATTTTTGGTGAACGCGGGGCCACCGCACTGGCTTATGGCATCATGAATTCTGCTTTCGCGGCTGGTAGCCTGCTGGCGCCCTTCTTCGCGGGCTTTATCCGGGACAGCGCAGGCTGGAACACCATGACATGGGCGATCGCATTACTGCCCGGGGTGTCCTGTATTCCGGTTCTCTTCTGGCTTGGAGGTCTTCCCTGGCAGCAGAGGCCAGTGACGCCTCCGACTGGGGACTCCCGGAGTGTATAGATGTGTGTACAGCGGACCAGGGCGCTGGAAATGCGCCAGGGGTGGAGACGGGAATCCGACGGGAGACGATTGTACCATAATAATATCCCTGCTATACGGACTAATGATATAAAGAATACGCTCTTAGTGAACATCGAGTCTCCTTTTCATGCAAGTTGACCGGGGCAGGTGATGTCGGCAGCGCGTCCAGCCTCTCCAGCCGAGCTTCGATCAACCAAACCCGCCGCCAGTGGATCTCCCCGCAACAGCCCCACGTAGAGTCCATGTCAGCGATGAGCAATCATTCCTTCCTGGCAAGTGGAAGACCTCGCCGACGGGGAGGACTTTCGAGTGGACGGAGTCCCAATAATCATGGAGGATGGTGGTTGGGATGTTCTCCCCGACTGATTGCATCTTCTCTCTGGCCAACCTCCCTTCGCCCCCCGTATACTCCATCGACATCGGCAATATGTCAGCTCCTCAAGTCTCCCACCACGGCCTCAACGCCACCTTCACAGGCGTCCAGAAATTGTCCGGCGGGACTGCCATTGATCAGTTTCTCGGAATCAAATACGCCAGTGTGCCGGGACGGTTCGAAAGGGCTGAATCCGTTCAGGGCTTCAACGGCGCCGTCGTGGATGCCTCCAAATATGGGTATGTTGCTTCGAACTGACACGAGCAAATCCTACCTCGTAGTCCAGTCGGTAACAAAGTAAAACAGCCCGAGATGCCCCCAAACAGACGTTGATGTTCGCCATCTCCTGCGAATCCCAGAGGACTTCGAGCTTCCCGACGAACCAGAGGACGAGTTTGAATGTCTAAACCTCGAGATCACCCGGCCAGCCAACGTGTCGGCCCAAGATTCTCTCCCAGTTCTCGTGTGGATTCATGGTGAGCAGTATTCTGTGACGAATTGAAAACGTATCTAACTGCCATGCGATAGGCGGCTCGCAAGTGGTGACATTCTGCTCTGCGGCATCCAAAATCTGCGGTATGGGATTCCATCCATATACAGCCTCTCTGCAACGATACTCATGGTGTTAGATCCCACTCAAATTGTAACCGATTCTATCAAGACCGGAAAACCAATCATCTTTGTCTCAATCAACTACCGCCTCAACATCTTCAGTTTTGGCGATGGAAAGGAGAAGAACCTGGCCCTGAAGGACCAACGACTGGGGATCGATTGGGTGCGCAAGAATATTGCGGCCTTTGGAGGGAACCCCGTGAGTCGATCAGCATTGACAACTGATAGTTTTGTCATCCAATCCGCTTACCATTTGACTAGGAGAATATCACTCTTTCTGGTGAAAGCGCGGGAGCAATCTATGTCCATGCGCATTTGATCACGGGTCCTCCGGTAAAAAGAGCCGTGTTGGCGTCAGGATCGCTCTATCTTTCTTCGCCACTTCCAGTTGAAAAGGGCGATGCGCTCATCAGTGCACTGGAGGCAAAGGTGAAGACCCTCGGACAGCCTTCCCTGCGTGAATCGTCTGTGCCGGTTATCACTCAAGCATTGAAGGAGTGCAATGTCAACACCATGTGGATCCAGGAGGCAGATGAGCTTGACAACTGGGCCACACGACCAGAGCAAGTGGACGAGCTCATGATCGGCGATACAGAATATGAGGTGAGATGAGCGGTCGCCAACATAACTACTTGGAACTACCTTACTGACTGATACTCCAGTCCGTCATCTGGAGAAATGGGGTCGAGACGTTCGATGGACCAACAATTGCGGCTGCCTTCGATCAAGACAAGCAATGGGGCACAAAGCTTCGCAAGATGTACCATGTCACGGCTGACCGCCCGACAGCGTGCAAGCTGGGGGCGTTAGATCTGGTCAACGACGTGCGCTACACTCTGCCCGTCGAGGTAGTGGCCGAAAAGCTGCAGGCAGCCAATAAGCGCGTCTACAAGTATGTGGTCGACCAGCCCAACCCATGGCAGCCATCTAGCCGTGCGCATCATGCGGTCGATCTCTTGTTCCTCTTTGGCGGAATTGATCTCTCGTTCAATCCGGCTGCCGAAACCGTGGGCCAGGAGATGAGACAACGCTGGATCCAGTTTGTGAACGGCAATGCGCCGTGGTCTGAAGCTCAGCGGTTTGCGTATGGACCTGTTGGAGACTGCAAGGAAATTTCAGAAGCACAATTCGCCGGGCGACGACGGACAGAGCACATCAAGGCTCTCAAGGAGGCCGGGGCGGGGTCCTACATGCCGATTGTATTCGCGCTGACGGCGGGCAAGATTAGCTTGTTAAACTAGATGGGGCCAAGGCTATCTGTTTCTGACGCATTTAGTCAATCTTACACCACAAGCGTTCTACAATGTCTGTGCGGTTGATGGTAAAGCTACGTGAAGCTGCGAGGACGAGCAAGTATAACGGCGATGGCCTGAGGCTACCAGGCCACCCTCTCGCATGTGGGGATCATCACCCACAACAACTGCTCTTCTCCAACTCTCGCTTCCCTCTCCCACCCTTCATTCCTTTTCTCCCTCCATATGACTCTCACCTAACTGCCCTTCCCACATTAATCGGCAATTTCTCCCCGTACCAATTCCCGGCCATGCCGGAGCTCCCCACCGTTACTCAGACCTGACTCATGTGGGGTCTGGAATAAAGCCTCCACGCCTGATGATTGTGCTCCACGCTAGATCTCCTTCTCCAGGATCCACTCGGCAAAGTAAGTCCTCCCCGAGATGCCGATTACGACGTGCTGGACCAGCAGGCTGACCTTGTCCCCTGATGCACACACGACCACGCCGTGGCGGGTTCCCCGGAAATTGCGCCCATGTGCCATTTGGGGGACCTCCCCCGTCTTGATAATATCTTGATAATGACGCCAGAGGATGGGCCGACCCCACAAGGGAAAGTATATAGAGATGGTGCTATCCATGCGGACAGCGTCTGAGATAACAATCCATCATCATCAACCCTTCTTTGCGCTTCACTTGGCTTGTTCCTCGACATATCCATCACAATGGGCTCCGTAGGCAAACTCTCCGATCCCCAGGAGTATCAGAAGATCTTCCATTGGGCCGAAACCCAAAAGGACGGTAAAATCCCGTCCTTTGGCACGAGACGTAACGATCCCTATGAGGTACGATGACGAATTCCTGCGCTCTGCCGTCACGCTGTCCACCACTAACGTCTCTCAGTATCAAGCCGGATTCGGCAATTCGTATGTACCCGTTTGATTCTACATCCAGCGATTCAACTGGCTGATGTAGTTTTTCGCAGATTCTCATCCGAGGCTGTCCCCGGCACCATTCCACAGGGCCAGAACAGCCCGCGTTGTGTGCGCTTTGGCTTGTATGCGGAGCAGGTCACTGCGACGGCATTTGTTGCGCCACGACATGCCAACAAGAAGGCATGGCTGTATCGTGCCCGTCCGGCAGTTGCCCACCAGGGATTCGTACGTGAGCATCCATACAGGAGCGCGCGCCAGGTACTAACCTCCTCTACAGACTGAGCTCCCCGATAACCAAGATACCGAAGCAAACTTCCTCCCTCTGAACCCTCGAGTCCACGTGTCGCCCACGCAGCTGGCCTGGCATCCTTTTGATATCCCCACTTCCGGCGAAGTCGACTTTGTCTCGGGCCTGAAGACTGTCGCGGGGTCTGGTGACCCTACGCTCCGCGAGGGACTGGCCACCCATGTCTACACCGCAAACGTTAGCATGACCAAGAAGGCGTTCGTGAACTCCGACGGCGAGTTCCTCATTGTCCCCCAACAGGGAGCGCTAGACATCCAGACCGAATTCGGTCCTCTGTACGTCCAACCCGGCGAGATCGTCGTCATCCAGCGCGGCCTGCGCTTCCGCGTAGAGCTTCCCGACGGTCCATCCCGCGGATACATCCTCGAAGTCTGGGGCACGCACTTCGAGCTCCCCGAGCTGGGCCCGCTGGGCGCCAACGGTCTCGCCAACGCGCGCGACTTCCTCAGCCCCGTGGCACAGTACGAGATCAAGCAAGAGCCCTGGGAGATCATCTACAAGCTGGGCGGTAAGTTCTTCAAGAGCACGCAGAACCACAGCCCGTTCGACGTCGTCGCCTGGCACGGCAACTACGTGCCCTACAAGTACGATCTGACCAAGTTCGTCAACGTCGGCTCCATCTCGGTCGACCACATCGACCCCTCCATCTTCTGCGTGCTCACCGCCAAGTCGCGCGATCTCACCGCACCCCTGGCCGACTTCCTCATCTTCTCTCCTCGCTGGGACGTCGCCTCCCACACCTACCGCCCACCGTACTACCACCGCAACGCCGCATCCGAGCTGATGGGTCTGATCTACGGTGACTACGGTGGTCGTTCCGACGCCTTCAAGCCCGGCAGTGTCTCCTTTGAATGCGGCATGGTGCCCCATGGCGTCGCCTACGAGGAATTCAAGGCGGCCAGCGAGACCACCCCGCCAGTCATGCAGATCTCCACGGCCTCCGTGGCGTTCATGTTCGAGTCCTGCCGGCCCTTCACCATCACCGATTATGCATGGAACAGCACGAAGAGGCACGAGCACGAGCCCAAGATGTGGGATAGTCTGGTGGATAACTTCTCCCAGCACGCGCAGGAGGTGGAGGAGCTTCTGGCGAAGAAGAAGGCTCAGGGATTGCGAAGTTGAGTTTAGTGTTTTGGAAAGTTTTGCTTGGGTTTTTGCGTGGAGCGTTTGATTAATAGCCCCTTTGTACTATGACATGATGATCAACAACGTGATTTCTTGGACATTGGCCCCGTACATCAATCGTTTCTTATAGCTTCTTGTCTTCTTCATCGCCATGGACTTAGGGATATCGTGTAGCCATTATTGACGGAGGGACATCGCGCTACATACGCAAGGACAACTGATGCCTGGTCCCCGCCGTAAGATACGGGTCAGGCGAGCACAGGAGGGTCTACGGATCTGGAAAAGCGAGACAAAAGATTATTTGCTTCATTCGCAACCATAAAACAGCCAACGCCTGAATCATGCTAAATACCGTCATAAATGTACAGAGCGACCTCTATAAATGAAGTCGACCGTCCCCAGAGGAGAGCGGCCCCAGAACGACCTCCTGTGCCTGCTCGGTCACCTGTCCCAAGCGACCAGCGACGCCGAGAATGCCGGCTTCCACGTCCCCCAGCACCGCCGCCAGATCACTCAGCATCGACTTGGGCGTAGCAGCGGCAGTGTCGCGACTCCGCGAGGCGACAAACTCGTGAATCTGTCGGTCTAGAGTGCTCTCCACCCCGTGCAGGTGGTCTTCAATTTCCTTCAAATTCCGGGTGTACGTCTCCAGAACACTGCCCATTTCTTCCGAACGCTGGGAGAAATAGTCGACCAAATTGACGGGGATCCCATTGACGGAGGAGGACTGATCCCCTTCCACGTCATCTGGAAGTGCAAGGGTGTTCTTCCGGGCGGTTCGCACGGAGCGATCCAGCTTCTGGTCCGTCCATCCGGCAGCCTGGTACTGAAGCGGCAACTTCAGGGTATCAATCGCGCGGAAAGCAACCTCTGCTTCGGCTGCATCACGGGCCACGAGACTCCTCAGCTGGTCAATGTTGCCGGCATCGTTCTCGAGAGCATGCTGCATCGTTTCCAGCTTTCCTTGAACGAACTCCACGTCATTTGGGATCGTCTCTCCCTGGCTCGCAATGCTGGGGATCATGCTTGCGACCTCGTTGCACATCTTGATTTGAGCGAGAACGTGGTTGTCAAAATTCTCGAGGGAGGATCGGATCTCATCGGCGCAACTTTCGAACTTGGTGGTAGGCAAGAGGTTGCTGATGTCGACCTTCACGCCCGGAACGACAGTATTGGTTGTGGTAGGTTGTTGCAGCGTTGGCTGCGCGGTCGCAGTCTGATTTCCGAAGAGCGACAGCGTGGGCTTCTGTGCCGGCTGCTGCTGCTGTTGTTGCTGTGCATTGGCCTGCGTTCCACCGCCGCTGTTATCGCATGTTTGTCAGTACTCTGCTTTTAATTGCGACAAGAAGATCATGGTCACCGCGCTTACAATAGAGATCCGCCCGCGGCCGGCGCACCCCCAAGCCCACCACCGAACAGTGGCTTCGACTGCGTCTGCGTGGCAGTGCTACCACCGCCGAACAGTCCCCCACCGGTAGTTCCACCCTGTGTAGTCGTGTTGGAGGCGCCCGTATTTCCACCAAATAAACCGCCTGATTGCGGCTGAGTAGCTGTGTTTGTCGCCGCACCGCCGCCAAAGAGCCCACCGCTCGGGGTGCTGTTCTGCTGTCCACCTGCACCGCCCGAGAACATGCTGGAACCAGTGGCTGGCGCCTGTGTATTCGTGTTTGCGGTGTTGCCGAAGAGACCCCCTGTGGGCTTCGATTGCGCTGTCGAGCCGCCGAGGTTGCCGAAAAGTCCTCCGGAGGTGGTCGTCGTCGCTGGAGTTGCGGTTGAGGCACTGGTTTGAGCGTTGGCGCCGCCACTATACAGAAGAAAGAATAAAGAATTAGATGGCTGGCTTCGGTGGCGAGTTCGAGTGGGATGGGAGAGAGAATCGAAGGAATCAGGAATATTTGGGGACAATGATCGCGAGAGCTGTGACCAGGTAATGGAATGCTCTGGGCGATGCGCCAATCGCTCCCACAGCAACCCACTCTCTGGCACAAAGACCTCGCACGACAGGAGATAGGCCACACAAAGGATGGCAAGCTTGCGGGGGCTCTTACAAGAGTGAATTGGCAGACCCGGTGTTAATGGAGAGACCGGTCGAGGGTTTGGCGGAAAACATGGCGGCAGTCCAAGGGGGACAAACCCACCAGGCGGTCAAGGACAAAGGGAGTCGGCCGGGGAAGGGCCGTGGGAGCACAAGAGGGAGAAAGAATGCAAGGATGACGCTGGCAGGAAGCTTCGGCGAGCATGAATCTGAAGGAAGGGAAGTCGCCAAACAAAAGCCGTCGCTCGCCCGGCGGGGAAAGATTCGCCGAGTCCGGCCCTAACTTAAAGCGAACATCCTCCCCGGATCGCATACAACAATGCTTGCGACGGAATCCATGGCACCAGAGAGATCCTATAGATCTTCAGGAGATTTTCAACTGGAGAACCATTTGGGGATCATTCAACCAACACCAATGGTGGTGGTGTGATTCGTGGTCTGATCGCAAAGCATCATCGCGTCCATCACAGCGACTCCTACTTGTAGTCTCGTCTCACACCACCGTTGCCAATTACTAGAGTGCAAGTGCACAGTGAGGCAACCCTGACGAGACGATGGGCTCTGTTCCCGACATCTTATGGCTATAGAAGAAATCATGTCGTCGTTGTCGCAGCCTCTCTGCGTGGCTTCGACCATTGCAAACGAACCAGTATCATTCACCGATGAAGATCGTCTCCACCAGGATATAGGCTCCCCTAGCCTCACTGGGAAGAAAGACACCGAATTACCGTATTATAAAGGTGCAGAGTGGTACGTTCTCTTTGGGCTCTCATCTTTCACTTGAGAGGAAACTAACGAGCTTGGCGATACAGGTCGCCAGACGGCACAACACTCATCACCGATTCTGCTGATCATCACATTAGAACCTATATCTTGTCAGTATAATATCCCTTATTTTCAGGATGAGATTCAATTGACCCACCTCTCAAGACCACCGGACCTCTTGGAGGAGAGGCCGTCGCCTCATCACCTCTCGCCTTACTCGGTCCTGCCATCCGCCGAGCCGACGTACGCGACTGCAGTGTATCCATTTTACTCGCTTCAGGATCCATCCACCACTCTGTTGCTCACCTCCATTCGGGATCATCCGATCAGATTGGCTTCAGCACTAGCCCCAGTCTCCCTGGCGACCTACTCCCTGGTGAACCCCATGACGGAGGCCTTCATCACTCCCCATGCCATGATCTATCCCTCAGCCTTAGGTGGTACGCATTTTTTGACCGGCTCGGACAGCCTGATCTGTCTCTTCGATGTCTCACGCCCAGGCAATGATGGTCCTTTGTCGTGGATGCCAACAATCCCCAGTAAGCGCAAGCAAATCGTCGGTGGAGGCGTGGGAATGAAAGGAATCATTTCGGCGCTAGCTTTAAACCCATCCGGGGATGGCATTCTGGCCGCAGGAACCTTCTCGCGGCAAATCGGACTGTATGGCGGGAATGGCTTGGGCGAGTCCCTGGGCACCTTCAGCATCGCAAAAACAGAGGCCAATCGCCATATCGGCGGGCGAGGAGTCACTCAACTTGCCTGGAGTCCCTGTGGAAGATACCTATACATTGTCGAGCGACAGAGCGATGGGGTGTTGGTCTATGATGTCCGTGCCACGGGTCAATTGCTTGGGTGGTTGCAGGGTCGGAAGGCCTTCACGAACCAACGGATGAAGATTGATATCGTCCCCACAGGGGATTCTCATGAAGTTTGGGCTGGAGGAACTGATGGTTACATGAGAATGTGGCAGGATCCAACTCATACCGTCGGGGAGCAGAGACCTTCTTGGGAGTGGAAGGTGCATCATGGTAAGTACGGTGGCAAAACGATCGTATCCTGAGAAAACGTCCAACTAAAGAGTCCCAGA
This sequence comes from Aspergillus olivimuriae, assembly GCA_003719415.1. NCBI lineage: Eukaryota > Fungi > Ascomycota > Eurotiomycetes > Eurotiales > Aspergillaceae > Aspergillus > Aspergillus olivimuriae. The sequence goes on along the minus strand of RHLO01000480.1, from coordinate 10,950 downwards.
TTCCGTGAGCAGTACGGTCCTGCATCCCTCTGGAACTATAGCAGCCACCACATCAGGGCAGCGACACCATCAGCATGATCCTGAGGAGGAGGCACCCATTGTCTGTGACAACAGCCTGAAAGTTTGGTCCATGCCGTTCTTGGAAAACGGCATCACGGACGAGTAGGGAAGGGCTATTTTAGGTCTGCCACTATCTTCTCTTCAGGGAAGATGTCAAAAAGCACAGAGGCAATCTCCTGATGCCAGGGCATGTGATGGGAAGCACCATATTTAGATCATCACGTGGTATACTATTTACCCAATATCGCAGGGGAATTTCTTTTCTGAAACTAAGTTTCCTCACCCACAACGAGGTTGCACCGCAGTTCTGGGGAAATGCAACCTGGGCAGCATACCGCCTACTGCCCTACCAGGTTGCAAAGGGATCGACCCCCCCAGGGGCTTTGTCGGGGGCTTTGTGCCAGGTCAAGGCAATCAAACAATGGGATTGTTGCGGCTGACAATCGCGCTGGTCGGTCGATATCAGGTTCGTGCCTGGTCGTCCCCTGTCCGTGCAGCTACGGTATCAAAGGAACGCCCCTGATTGGCGGAGGCCATAGGGCTGAACATGAAGAACCGTCCAGTATATCCCTCTTGGTGGCGGGAACTGCTGGAGACGCGCCCCTGATTGTCCACTGTTTTAGGTAAACAGTCGGGTCTCGTTCTGTTCCCAGGTCCAACAGAAGAGTGAAGGGCCCAAAAGAACGTGAATTGCCGTTATCCCCGGGGTTGGTGCCCTATGATGAATGGCGTTGATACATTCACGTCTTTTCTCTTTCCCAACAACTCGGTGACCGTATTGTTCTCTGTCCTCCTTTTGTTTCCCCTCGAAGTCTGGTCTCTCTATTGCTCTCTCCACCCTTCATCTTTCTTCCTGGATTCTTTCACCTTCTCTACAGCTGTCTTCAATCCATCAGCATCTCTATCCTCTTGACGTTCATTGCTATCCACTCATATTCGTACTTGACTATCTTTGCAGACTGGCCTCTTGCGTAAAGTCAGTTTTGCTTGTGAACTCCCATCTTTTCGACCCGCCATGTCTTCATTCAACGACCCCTTTATGGGTGACAACATGGAGCACAGCAAGAATCAGGAGTTGGAGTCCAGCTTCGACCTTGATATGCCTGGCAATGGCTCTCTTCCTGACCATGATTGGTCGGTATCATACGTCTTGGCCACTGATTAGCTTGACTGACTTGCCTTCTTAGGGACTGGTCATCCAATGAAGCGTCTCCCAGTGAACCCTCGAACGACTACTTTGCAAACTTCACTGGAGGTGCCTTGAGCTCTAGTGATGCTCGTCAGGACACCGGGCTTCCCTTTCGCGTAGCCATGCAGCATCACACGGCCCCTGTCTCGACCCTGCAGCCTTTGTACGTTTACACTTCTGTTTCCGCGTCGGAAAATAAATGCTAACCTTATGTCTATCACTAATGCCAGCCCTGTTGCATCTGCCGCAGAGCATGGAGCAGCCAATAATCTTGCCTCTTCTGACTTCCAGCACGGTGCCCCTGCCCAGTATCCCCTCCATTCCGACCACTCGACCTTCTCCTATGATCACCCCGCCCCTTCTCACGCGTCTCTCCCATCCTTGAATGCTCTCACTGCTATGGGTGCTTCCAGCCCGGAAGCTCCCATGGGTCAAGTCAACTCTCGCCACGCTGTGGATGAAAACAATGCTGTAGCTCCTGAGTCTGATGAAAGGCAGGTTGAGCAACAGAGCATCACCAGTGCTTCCGCTACAGGTGGAACCCCGGCTTTCGAAGAGAGCGACGATGACCTGGAGGGCGAGGAGCACGGCGATGGGGAAGAGCAGCAAAGCAATGGAGATGGGAAGAAGCAACGCACCCCGAAGCCTGTGACATTCATCGATGGCCGTCCGCACTTCGTTCCTTCCATGTCCGCTCTCTTGAACCCCCTCGCCAGTGGTCTGGATACACAGACTCAGTTTGCTGGGGTGAATGAAGCCAAAACATACTTGCGCTCCCGTGCCATGCTGCCCACCGATCACACTATTCCCCAGAACGACTTGCAGAAGCGAGCAATTGTCCATGCTATGCTTCAGATTGTGAAAGATACTGATTACGCTTTGGACAACGAGAACATGATTGCTCCTTTTGAGAATGAAAAGTGGCCGGACAAGAGACTTGAAGCCGCTTGCTGGCAAGTTTTGGTGAGTGTGGCTGACAGGAGGTCATTTTGAGGATAGTGACTAACATCACGCTGCAGGATATTACGATTGATCGTCATCTCAACGGTCCCCTAATGACTGCTTATACCAACACCAGGCAGCGCCCCAACTTTCCCACCTTCGCTCAACGCATGACTCAGATCCTTGAGGCCCTTGGAATGCGCAAGACTATTTGCAAACACCTGATGGATCCGCCCTACCTCTACTTTTTGGTGGACGATCCTCTGGGGGCTCAAAAGCGCGTCAGGTCTAACAAAGCCCTCAATCAGCGCAAGGGTGTCTACATGCGCGCGGGCCAAGCCGTGCTTCAGCCCCGGACCCCTCGCGCCAGACGCAAGAAGACCACCAAGACCACCAAGGCTGCAAAGACTGCGAAGACTGCGAAGACTGCGAAGACTGCGAAGCGTACTACTCAGGCCTCCAAGACCAAGACTGCCACTCGCAACAACGCCACTCAGAAGGACAGTACCTCGGAGCAGGATGGTCGTCAGGCTACTAGTCCGGCCGCAGTGAATCCCTCCGCTGATAGCCCGCAGGGTCAACAGAATCAGCAGCCTCAGCCGAACCCTCCTGTTGGCAACATGTTCTACCCTATCCACGCGCCTCACATGAATGCCCACATTGGACACTCGAGCTTCAGCTTTGCTCACACCCCACAGATGACTGCTCCTATGGCATCCACTCCCCTGGCGTCTAATTCCCTGGCATCTACTCCCGTCATGAGTTCTGATCCGACCATGGCCTTTTATGCGCACCACATTGTGAGCCCCGAGGGATATCCTGCCGCTGGGTACGGTTCGGTCCCCTTCATGGGAGCAATGCCATCCCGTCGGATGATGCTTCCCACTGCCCATACCTACCCTCACGTCGCAGACGTTGCCAGTCAGTTTCAGGCACACAGTTCTCCCGGAAATGTCACCATGTATCCGGGCGCACTGTTTGATCAGACCATAATGAGCGCCCCTGTTACTCCCGGTAGCAGCAATCGCAAGCGTGAGTCCCCCGTCTCGCGCAATCAGCAGGGTGGCTCTCCCAGTAAGAAACAGCGCTAAGGGTCGACTACATCCGCTTTGATGACTTGACGATTTATGGTTTGACGAAATCGATGGCCTCATGATAGATGGTGGCTGATGATCGATACCCTAGCTCGAGGCTTTGTTTCTCTTCCAGGCTTTTCTGTTTCTGTGCCTCAGTGCCTTTCGTCCGTGGATTGCAACAAAGTTGCTGATTCAAAGCTGTGCTCTGGATCCTCATCCCCACGTGAACTTGGAATCTTGGAGATTGTTTCTTTCTGGATTCTTCGCATCGTTCCATAGTTTTGCTTTTAGAAATAATTCGATGACATCAGGCCCTGGAGTTTTGCCACGAGCAGTCATAATCCAGTCGTAGTAGGGTGTAAGATGTACTCGAAGGGAGGGTCTTGCTGGAGAGAAACCTGAGTCAAGCTCCCCATGCATGATGGCTCACGATGTGGTAATCCGAGGTGAAATCAGCGACGGACGGGATGGCGTGATCGCACCTCATCCACCCGATCAACCCATGCAACTCCCTCCCTACATTGCATCCCTTCAACTCTCCGGAGACAAGATCCTCCCCCTTGATTATCCTCATCTCTCGACACTACCGACCAGATATGCAGTAGTTCACATTCTCCCCGGTTCATCGAGCGAAATTCCACTCACCACTTGCCAGGACTGCACTCCTGTCTGCTTCACGAGCAGCGTAGCGATCCACGCGGGAAAGCGGATCTTATCATGGCAGATCCACCAGCGGCAATGGAAGTGAATCCATGGTTCACCCTTCGCCATTGCCGCTGGGGTGATCGATGGTTGCGATGGTGCCATCGCTATCCGCAGCTCCATGCGTCATCTCCAATGGGGCCCATCAGTCAGTCAGAAGCTGACGGGGTCGGCAGTCTGGTTTTAGACGGACATATATGAAGGCCTGCTTCCTCCTCGTCATTGCTCTTCGACATCATCCATCAATTCACTTGTTTGGTTAGCTCCATTCTCAATTCGCCCGTCTGTCTCCTATACATCCACCAAGATGGCACCCTTTCTGCAAGAGCTGGCCCCTTCAACGCCACAATTCCTCTCCTCCAAGACCCGCGCTGCCGATGACAACAAGTTTCAATACACGCCAGGGCGCTCGACGGTCGAGAACCATGACAACTATCCGCACAGTGACCTCTTGCCGTCTTTCCCTGATCTCCACTGGGATCCCTTGGAAGAAACCCCTTACGAAGATCGCGGTCTCTACGGGGACCCGAAATTCCGCAATCTCCTGCAAGACGCGACGGATGTCTTTGACTACAACCCTAAGATCGGCACGGAAGTCCGTGGTATCAACCTAGCCCGACTGACCGATGCTCAGAAGGACGATCTCGCCCGTCTGGTGGCAGTGCGGGGGGTCGTATTCGTCCGGGACCAGGAGGAGTTCGATGTCGAAGCCCAGAGAGACTTGGGTCGTCATTTCGGCAAACTGCACAAGCACGCAACCACCGCCGTACCGAAGAAGCAGGGGCTAGAGGATGTCCATGTCGTCTACTGCGGCGACAACTCCAGCGACCAAAGAGCATTATTTTCCCCCAGCTTCCTGTGGCATTCCGACGTGACCTACGAGATTCAACCACCGTCCTACACATCCTTGAAGCTGCTCACCGGGCCTCCCCGTGGCGGCGGGGGTGATACCCTCTGGGCCTCCCAATATGCCGCCTACGATGCGCTCTCCAGCCACATGCAGACCTATCTGAAAGGCTTAACTGCTCTGCACTCGGCAGAGATGCAAGCGTCGGATTCGCGGGCGTTGGGACGCACCGTCCGTCGGGCACCAGTCACCACGGAACATCCTCTGATTCGAACAAACCCTGTCACCGGCTGGAACAGTCTGTTCTTCAACCCGGGATTCGTGACGAAGATTGTCGGAATTCCCAAGGGAGAGAGCGATGCCATCATCAAGTATCTGACGGACGTGGTGGCTACCACGCAGGAGGCCCACGCTCGATTCCAATGGGGCAAGAATGATGTCGCCATTTGGGACAACCGGACCACCGTAAGTCACGATCATTGCGAAGCACTCTCATAATCATCACTAACGAGCTGTTTCAACAGAACCATTCAGCTTCTTATGGCTTTTCTCCCCACCGTCGCCACGCTATTCGTGTGGCATGCCATGCGGAGCGTCCTGTCCTCCACCCCGCTGGCAAGTCTCAGGAAGAAGAGCATATCGCTTTGTATAATCTGCCGCCGGTGGATAAGGATGGATCCCGCCAGTCCAACTACAATGACTAGGCTCATTGATCTGGGATCATATCTTTGTAATTTGATGACTGAGTGGTGATTTTCGGGTAAAATCATCCAACGCCCTGAGCGACTTTGTTTTGGAGCGTTTGCACTAGGTGGACTGTGTCCTTTTTGTTACTTCTTTTGTTACACATTTGTCGGCGTTGAATCTGGAGTTGAGTTCATTATAAAAGCCTTGCTACAATATTATCATAATACACACATGCATGCATCTGAGAATGCCATTGTTTGTATAATAAAGCTCCATATTCTCTTGTTGGTTGATAATATCTCATGGCTTCCTACCGTGCTGTCCGGCTGAAAAAGGTTCTCATCCCGGAGCTTCGATCCCCATGTTGACCCCGAGTTGGCAATGGGAAAGCCTCCTGGCCTATCACCCCAGCTGTATAGTGCTGCGGTGTATCCCCATGAAAGCGTCGAAACATCACTCCGTCCTCCGGTAATTCCGTCGCGCCCGTTGCAGGGCGTGATGGGCCGGTCAATCGTGTTCGATGCTGTGGGGTAGCATTCGGAATGTTACCTATATACCAAAATCAGCGAGCACCCATGATAGCGAAGACACGAAGTTGAGGACCCACGATTTATCGCGGAGCCTACTGGTCGACTTGGCGGCGGCATTATAGCGACATCAGAAGCCCTCTTTCTCAATCCCTTGGAGCTTCCTGTTCCACTCCTCTGGTGACGGTTGATTTGCTCCACGCCTTCTCGGTTCAGAGGAAACGTATTCTTCTGTCGTGAAGAGGGTGTCTGAGGAGGCGCAGTATCTCCGATGGCTTTCAATGTTTGAGAAATCGAGTCGGATGCGGCATTTTGTATCTGAGGTCTCATTGCGCGGGATTTTAGCAGGTTGTAGAGGTTCGTAATCTGCGTGAATTTCTTGCTTTTCTCCCGGTACATGTCTACCAGCTCTTGGTTTTTCTTCTGTAACTGTTCCTGTGACGTTTGCATATCTAGCACACTTACTTGATGTGTCACTCTCGACGGTGTGGGCGTTCAAACCTGACAGTCGTGTTTGTAGGATCGAGATCTCCGCATTGGCGTTGTGGATGATCTTGTCCAGTTGCGTGTTGAGTGTGGCGTATTTCTCCGTCAGCGTCTTTCCAAGAAACTCCTGGTAGAGACTGACATCTGTTAGCACCTAATCCTCGATCGGCAGAGATGAACGTAGCAGCAAACATCTCTTGAGTTGTCTGATAAGTCCAGAAAAGCATGGCTCGTCCTGCGCATTCCATGATGGTGTTCGGGTCCAGCCCACTCAGGACACTGGTTTTGTAATCTTCTGTTGGGTTCAAGACGGTCATGGCCGCATCGTCGGGGTTTGAAAGTAGAGTCTGGCATGCTGGGCACTGGCGCGGGTCGGAAGAAGGACGAGAAAGGCCGAGGGTTTCTGCGCACGAAAGACAAAAGATGTGTCTGGGAAATAAGCTTGGGTCAGAATATCAGCAAGGAAGAGACACTCTTACGAGCATGTTGTTACAACGGCCTTTTCTTTGAGTTGCGAGCGGCATTTGAGGGAATTGCATCTCAGATAGAGGTCCATTGGGATGGGTCTAGCGGACTTGACTGATTGAGGAAAGAGTCAGGATCAAGTAATACATTTCCAGTTCACAAAAAGACAAGATGACGAGAGCACATATGTAGCCGTCAGCCTGTGGGTTGATATGGGTTAGTTGAAGAGGGAACGGTACTCGACGAGGTGAGGGTCTCAGGTGTCCAGGTGTCGGCGTTTCTTCCGACCTTCTCCATGTCGGCTCCATTTCTTCCCCAGACCTTTTCAGTCTCTTTCACAACCACTCTACACTCAATCCCATGGATGCTGGAGGCGAGCCGTCTTTGCTCGATTATGCCAGATTCTACAATGTTGCATGTGACTCGACAACCATCGATCCTTTCTTCTACATCGACGATACTGGTGAGACAGATCCTGAGACGCCGCCATTGCATCCTGGTGTATCCGAGATTCAATCCAGTGTCCAAGATATTCAGCGTGAGAAGCTCGATCTCAAGAAAGAAGGAGCCTACTTGCTCGCATCAGTCGCGCGTGACGCTCAAGCTGAGACCCTAGATATCGACTGGGACCAGCATTTACCTCCATTCGAAACCGCAGCAGACCTCAAAGCAGCAGTTCCCATTTTCAGTATGGATGAAGAGATAGCCCGGCTACCTGCCAGGTCGCCTCTGCGATATGACGAGGACGACTTTCTTCCATACCTAGAGTCTTCCACCGACCCTGACGTGACTCCGATCCCCGATGCTCTGCCAGATTATGGACTCGATATCATGGAGACATATCAGCAGGAGCGACTCGATAGCACCAAAGACTCGTTTATGATGTTGCAAAACGTGAAGAGAGACTGTCAGCTTTCTTTCGAGGAAGTAGACAAAACCTTACAATCCATGATCCCATCATTCGAGGTAGGGTCGAAGAACGCAGTACTAGGCCAGGCTAAATTGCATGTTCACGCACAGGAAATGCCGACGCGAGAATCACATCCTCTCCTTGTCTCTGCCAATTATTGCATTGAAGATTCGAAATTCACTGAACCCAATCCTGCTTCGAGTCTCCAGCCCCTCTGCAGCCTTGTTGATAGCCCAGAGCCAGAGTCTTGCCACGCCTCACAAGCAAATCTGGAAGAGATGGACACAGATCTCCCTAGCACACCCTACGGCGATTCCCATGCAAACATTTCTCCACATTTCCTTCGATCGACGTTTGATCCTGATCTCACCGACATCACCTCACCCTGCGATACAAAGCACCCACACGGGCCAGCAGATACGAACGGTTCTCCAGATGACACGCGGTCTTCGAAGCGGACTGCACCAGACTTGTGCCTATTCTCACCGAAAAAGTGCAAAAGAGGGGAATTACCGCCTCGATTCTCCGCCCTAGAATCATTAAGCGCATTTATGAAGTCGCGCGGCTGTGTCAACCGACGTACTGCCAGGCCTATTACTAAGAGCCCATATTTCAGTATCGAGAAGTCAATTGAAGAGAATCAAGACCATACTCAGGATGCCACAAATGTGAATCCAGAGAAGAAAGCAACCGCAGGATGGATGGACCAATTCCCGAAGATCCAAAAAGCACAGCTCGAAGCGTGTATCTTTGTCTCAACGTCTCTTCTCAAAAGCCACCTTCGGCTAATACAGCACCTCGACAAGGAAAAGAACGGGCCAAAAATGATCTATCGAGATTTTGGAACCTCCACCCAGGGATGGAATCCTTCAGTTGAAGCAGATATGATCATCACGCCCACGGTTGGAATCATCCTGACCACCTCTCAAGCCATCACCCAGTTATATTTGCCAGGGCATGGGCCAACAAATCTAAGTGTTCATGTCTCCCGGAGTATAACTTCACCTCTCCGAGAGAGAATGTACCATCTGGCTTCTCTGTATGAATGCCTCTACGTCCTGATCGGTCACAGCGCGAGCTCTTCTCCCGATACATCGCCCACATGGACTGCAGACAAGGTAATACTGAGCTCATTTGCCCTGTTGAACGCATTCTGCAGCAGTCTATCGACAATTTCAAACGTGATCCCGCTAATTTTACCTTCGTCGCCCGAAACTGTCTCCGAATGGATCCTAGCGCTGGTCCAGAAGCACAATCTCCAGGCATCTGATGTTCGTCCTAAACACTCGGACTGTCTTCCTCGCAGCATCCGGAATGACGAATTTCAGGATGAAGAGTCGACGTGGGAACTTTTCCTCCGACGGGTTGGGTTGAATCCATATGCTGCACAGGCTGTTCTGGCTACTCTGGGCAATGAAAAGGCGTCCAACGATTATACGCATGTCTCATCCCGTGATGTAGGTTCTCTTTCCCGGTTCATCGAGATGCCATCAGAAGAGAGACGGAAGCGTTTCCTGCACCTGATAGGAGCGAGGATGTTAGACCGGGTTGATTCCGTCGTGGGAAAGGATTGGCACTGTGACTGGGCGCTCAACTTTGATGACTAGGAGGCTTCAAATAGGTAGATAGAAGGAACCAGGCGGCTGGAGCGGAGATTATCATATCCAATTACTCATCCATCTTGCCAAGCATAGATGACGGTAGCTTTGCTATTTAAAAGTACATCGAGTGATATGCAACAAGGAAAATCATTTCACGCTGTCAACGATATAAATGCAAACAGAAACCTAGACCGAAGGATAGTCAAGAAGGAAAGCCCGTCCTGATATTCTTTGGAAGCAGTTCCTCTTGATTACTTTTTTGTTTTCTTTCTCGAGGGGCACGATTGGAGCTCATGAGGGCGTCTGGTATAATACAGGTCTTCGATCCGGGCATTCCAGCCACGAAGTCAGAAGGGGATGGGCAAAAGAAGAAAGCGTGGTGTTCGTTTCCATTCGAAGTCCTCCTTTACTCATTGATCTTGGCAAGGATCCTAAGATAGCCGTTAGCTGATGGTTTCTACCAGGGATGACTGTAGAAAAGTGGACGTACTCAGAGTCACGGAAGAGAGTGTATTCCTCCTCACCGACCTTGATGGGGCTGCCACCGAACTATTGAAGTATTTCGTTAGTAAGAATGCTCGCGAACAGGATATTGTCCACCGTCCATCGATCGCGATAGTGACGTCGCCTTCAACGGAAAACGGAAGGACGCGGAAAGGCACCAGGGTCGACGAACCTGGGGAATGAGGACACGGTCACCAGGAGCGACGCTCATGGGGATGCGGGAACCGTTGCGGTCAACGGCACCGGGACCAACGGCCAGGACATTGGCGGCGTTCTGCTCCTTGACGCTGCTCTCGGGGAGGAAGATACCGGAGGCGGTCTTGGCCTCAGGCTTGACGCGCTGGACGAGGACGCGGTCGAGGAGGGGAGCAAGGCTCTTGATGTTACGGATGAAAGACTGTAGACGTTCGGAGATTAGCGATTGGTGATGACGAGGGTGGCCAATGGCCGCAGGTGCAATGGAGCAGGTGATGGCCGATGACGCCCAGGACGAGCGGAAAGGTGCCAGGAGCTGCGGAAAAGTTGCGACTGAAGGGGCCACGTACCATTGTGATGGAGGATTGAAGTTGCGGAAGCAAAAAGGAGAAACTGCGACGGAAGGAACGGGTGTTGGAGACGAGGACGTGGGGAAGCACGGGAAGAAGAGGAAGAAGAAGAAATGGGCGAGGTTGCTGGGGAAGAAAGGATGGAGTCGGAGCTTCTGGACCCGCGAGAAATTTCCAGAATGCCAAGACCGCCGGCTTCCCTCCAGCCTGCCGAGGATAACTACAAGGACCAGTCTTTACCTTTCTACGTCAGGTTCAGTAGGCATGAATTTTTCGCAATTAAGCTAAGATTTGGATTGATCATGGCCTAGAAAAGAAACAAACTCCATCCATCCCAAGAAACCTACCACATCATACACACACAGCTTCACCACCGTCGGCCACGCCCACGCCCACCTCCCCCGAATCC
>RHLO01000048.1:0-34060 GCA_003719415.1 Aspergillus olivimuriae | reverse complement strand
CCCCGTTGCACCCCCGACCCCCATCCGTTGTATGCCCAACTAGGAAAATCTCCTCCTCCTTCTCCGCCACCATCACCATGGAGAAAGATCACATCGATTCCAAGGCGGATCATACAGTATCCGCCGAATCAAGCCCCCCCGTGTACGGCGACTCCACTCCGACTCGCGCGGGCATCGGCCGGCGCATCTTCGACAGCTTCAAGCGGGATCCCAATGCGCACGTCACCTCGAATCCGACGGGAGCGGATGGAAAGTCCTTCGACATCGAGAATGCGGCGGCCAAGACAGCGTCCTCGCCGTTGCAGCGGAGTCTCAAGAGCCGTCATCTGCAGATGATTGCGATTGGCGGTTCGATTGGTACGTCATCCGACCTGACCGTCTTGAGAGGATCATTCAAAACTGATTCCGTCGCTAGGTACGGGTCTCTTCGTGGGATCGGGCAGTGTTCTGGCCACGGGTGGTCCGGCATCGCTTCTCATCGCCTATGCCCTGATCGGTTGTATGCTGTACTGCACGGTGCACGCGTTGGGTGAAATGGCGGTTCTCTTCCCGGTGGCCGGATCGTTTGCTCATTACTCCACCCGGTTTATCGACCCCGCGTGGGGCTTTGCCATGGGGTGGAACTATGCCTTGCAGTGGCTGGTGGTCCTGCCCCTCGAAATCGTCGCCGCCTCCATCACGGTAGATTACTGGGAATCGGACATCTCGAACGCGGCCTGGGTCGCCATCTTCTGGGCTTTGATTGTCACCATCAACTTGTTTGGTGTCAAGGGCTATGGCGAGGCTGAGTTTGTCTTCTCGCTCATTAAAGTCATTGCAGTGATCGGCTTCATGTAAGGAACTGACTGGCGTGGGGGTTGTCCACCCTTTCCCGACTTCATGACTGACAACCATCTAGTATCTTGGGAATCATCTTGAACTGTGGTGGTGGCCCGGAAGGTGGCTATATCGGTGGGAGATACTGGCATGACCCGGGTGCCTTCCACAATGGCTTCAAGGGTCTATGCAGCGTCTTCGTGAATGCAGCCTTTGCTTTCGCGGGTACCGAACTGGTCGGTCTTGCTGCGGCAGAGACGGCCAACCCGCGCAAGTCTCTCCCGACCGCTGTCCGACAGGTGTTCTGGCGGATTACCCTGTTCTACATCGTCTCTCTCACTCTCGTCGGCCTTCTCGTCCCGTACACCAACCGCCAGCTCCTGAATGGGTCGTCCAGCGCAGATGCCAAAGCGTCCCCCTTCGTGATCGCCATCAACAATGCCGGGATTGCCGTGCTCGATTCCATCATGAACGTCGTCATCATGATTGCGGTGCTATCTGTCGGCAACTCGTCGGTGTATGGCTCGTCACGCACACTGGCTGCCCTGGCGGAACAAGGACAGGCACCGAGGTTCCTGGCCTACATCGACCGAAAGGGCCGTCCGCTCTGGGCCATCTGCATTGCGTCGGCCCTGGGCTTGCTCGGGTTCCTCGCTGCCTCCGACAAGCAGGAGGTTGCTTTCCAGTGGATGATGGCCATTTCTGGTCTCTCGTCGATCTTCACCTGGGGCTCGATCTGCCTCGCCCATATTCGCTTCCGTCGAGCCTGGAAGCTCCAGGGACATACCCTGAATGAATTGGCGTTCACCTCTCAACCCGGACTCATCGGCTCATGGGTTGGTTTCATCTTCAACTGTCTGGTTTTGGTGGCGCAATTCTGGGTGGGCTTCGCGCCCATTGGTTATGGGGAGAAGACGACGAATGAGCTCGTGAAAAACTGGTTTAGTGTATATCTGGCTGCTCCTGTGGTCTTGCTCTTCTACATCCCGTACAAGATCTGGTACCGGACTCCATTCATCCGTGCCAAAGACATGGACCTACAAACGGGACGTCGGGATTTGGATATCCAATACCTGATTGAGCAGGAGCGTGCCGAACAGGCCCAGTGGCCGGCGTGGAAGAAGTTCTATAAGTTCTTCTGCTAGTCGCAATGCATGTAATCCAACGGCGTTTTTTTTAAATTTACTTCTCTCTTCCCTTGGTTGCGTTCACCCCCTCGTGCTCCTGCGGTCGGGTTCTCTTCATGTCTACTATCCTGTACGATAATGGTGATACGTCATTTTCATTTTCTAATACATGAGCCCCAGGTTGATCGACCTGATGAGGGCCGTCCGATCGTGACCTTGAAGACTGAGCCGACGCAATCAATCCCCTCAACCACATCGAGACCTCCCGACAGCTTGTGTATCCATTTCCAGGCTTGGTGGGTTTGACTTGCCTGGCTCGGATGTTTCAGATGGCTGAGACATATTGAACAATAGGTATGGGACGGATGACAAGCGATGACCGTACCCGCCATGCCGGGCGTACAGACGCCCAGCCTCTGGTGGGAGGATGGTGACGAGCGGTACGTACAAGGTCCCCGGCAGCGGGCCACTTGGCCGGTACTCAAGCCCTAAGCGCCGTCAGGGGGCCGTAATATTTCACGGCGTAACCAAAAATAGCCATCCCGCAGAGACACGTGAGGCTCAGGCGGCAACGGTCGTGTTTCGGGACAGTAAATTACAGCTCCCATGCAAGCCCCGACGAGACTCAGATCTCCATCGACCACCAAAACCTCCCAGCGCTCGTTCACCTCGTCCATCTCCCTACTCCCCGACGCTTCGCTGTCGTTTCGATTGTCCTATTCTCCCCTTTCGCTGCCTCCGCCGGTCATCTTCCTGCCTGCCTTCGCGTCCTCTTCGCTAGGCACCCTCTCTTCTCCCCCCCCGCTTCGAGCCTCTCGCCGCGCCCTCACATAGTTCCCCCCCGGGTTCTATGTTTGCTCCCAGCCGACCGGTGCTCCGAACAGAGTTCGCCAGAAGCTGGACTCTCACCAGGCAGTAAAGAAAGAGGCTGGCCACTCTTTTCGGATCCTTTGTTTGCGCGACATCGTCTCCATCGGGAGCGCCCATCCAATCGTGTGGTGGCTGTGTTGTCGACGTGAGTGACAACCGAACATTCGTTTGCTCGGAATCGTGCCCGGCAACGGGAATAGAAGAAACTCGCGCCACCGCTTGACGTGAGAAAAAAACACCTCATCTCTCCTCTCCGTTTCGCCGTCCCGATTCTCAATTGAGACAATGCCTGGTTTCGCGGATTCATTCTGGACTCCCGACTACGCTACCGGGCTGGGAGTACTGTACGGGAAGCTCCAACAGGGCGTGGTGGAAAACAAGCAGATCCTCACGATCGCCTCTCTGCGTGCAGATGCCGAAGACCACTATGGCTTTCGACTTGGTGATATTGCCCCGTCCGTGGACCGGATGACCACAGGGTTTGCCAAGGACGATGGGGCCAGTGTGCGAAAGGTATGTGGTGATTGTTTACATGGACTCTTCATCTAGCGGGGAGGGGATGGTCCCTTTCTGATACTGATACAAACGGATGCGTTTGCAGGCATACGAAGGTGTCCGCACCGAAATGGTCGAAGCGTCGAAGAACCACCAGAAGATTGCGTCAAACATTCGTGAACTCGTCGTCTCGCCTTTTCGCCGCTGGTGCGACCAGCACGAGCTACGCATCCAGAACTCGCACGACGATCTCCAGTCTCGGATCAAGGAGCATACCAAGCAGGTGGAGCTGGTGAAGAAGCTGCGGAGCCAGTATTTCAACAAGTGTCGCGTTGTCGAAGATCTGGAGGAGGAGAACAAGCTTGCTTTTCAGGCCCCGGAGACGAGCCCGAAGATCAAGCCGACGCCCAAGATCGTTCTCCCCGACGAGGAGATTGAGGAGGAAGAGCCCGTGGAGATCGGAGAGCGCGTCTACCCTCCGGAGGACCTCAAGAAGCTGCTTGTACACATGCTGGAGAACATCAAGGTCGGCGAGGTCAAGGTGCCCATTATCGGAACCTACCAGAACACGTCGACTGGTGCCGATATCGTCGAATACACCCAGAAACACATGAATTCCAGCAACTTGAGCTACTCTGAAACCATTGGACAGGATTTGGTTGATAATGGCTTCCTGCGTCTCGTCGGCAACATGGGCAGCACCTTCGCCAATAGCTCCAAGATGCACTACCAGTGGCGTCCCAAGGCGTTCCGCACAAGCGGTATCCCGGAAAAGAAGAAGCCTTTGATGCGTGTTACTTCAATGGCCAGCAGCGAAGATGGGAATGAATCCCCGATCTCATCCGTCTCAGAAATGATCGCTGGGTGGAACCCGTTGAACAACCCCTACCCGAACGAAACGCCTGCGGAGAAGCTGCGCCGGGAAGCCCGCGAAGCGGATGAGAGATACAAGGCCGCTGTACGCAAGCTTGACCAAATCCGGTGCCGACTGGAAGAGGAAATTGTGGAGAATCTCCGCTTTATGGAGCAGTGTGAACTTGATCGTCTGAAGGCGATCAAGGCCGTGGTTCTGGATTTCTCCGGAGCAATCAGCAATGTGATCCCCAACCTGCAGAGCACGGTCGATCACATGATGCTGTACCAGGAGACCATCCAGCCTCTTGGCGATCTCCGCTATCTCCTTGAGAACTACCGGACCGGTGGTTTTGTGCCTCGTGTTCAAGCCTACGAGAACTACTACGGCTCTGTGGAAGGTATGTCTTTGCAAGAGCCGAACAGTCGTTGAAGATGTGGCTAACCGGCGCAGATCAAAACTTCGGAGTTGATCTGGAGGCTCGAGCCAGAGCTGATCGCAAACGTGTTCCTATCATCGTCACCACGATCTTGACTTACCTTGACAACCGTAAGCTGTCTTGATGAACGCTTGACCGGTAGATGGTATTGACAAATGATTCATAGGCTATCCGGAACTCGAGGGCGACGAAGCACGACGAACGATCTGGCTTTATGATGTTCCCCTGGCCGCGACGCATCACCTCCGCAATGCATTGAACAACAGCAAGGTCGACTACCAGGATGTCCTGGAACGATTCGAAGTTCCGGTCGTAGCCAGTGTCCTCAAGTTGTACCTCCTTGAGTTGCCGGGTAAGTGTGGGTGTCGATTAATTCTCTGTTCTTTCATTAACCATTGCTTTAGATTCCCTTGTGTCCTCCCAGGTTTACGAAATTGTGAAGACCATCTATTCTACGACCGCCCACGAGACCACTGAAGAAGGACGAATCAAGGTCTTGCAGAGCACGCTTGGGCAACTCCGTCTCAACAACATCGCTACGCTTGACGCTCTTATGACCCACTTCACGCGCTTGATCGATCTGACCTCTGCTGATGAGCCTTATGTTGCCGCTCTTGCCCACACCCTTTCACCCTGTGTTCTTCGTCCCCGTACAGAGAGCAGCCTCACCATGAACGAGCGCCACAGCTTCCGGTTGATTCGTGACCTTTTCGCTCATAAAGACTCCATTTTTGGGGAGCTGAAGCGCCAGTCGAGTGGCCTCGGCATTGGAGGCTCCGTCAACCGTCCCCGGGCCATCAGCACCGATGAGAGCAACCGCCGGGCCGCTATGGAAGCCCGAAACCGTGCCATCGTTGACCGCAGCCGTGCCAACAGCCCAGCACCTCCTCGCAATCATCGTCGGGACCGGTCCAGTGGCGCATCGGAAGTCGGCCGGTTCCCTGTCAACGTTAGCCCGACGGAGCGGAGGACCGCCACCCGAAAGAGTCTCGAAGTTCCCAGTACCACCACTTCGCCCACAGCCGCCGATGACATGACGACCGTTAATATAGATGCCGCCGAGCCTGTTGCAAATGGCGCGTCGAGCGACTCGCCCGCATCTGGGGAGGTGAGTGGAAGTCCCACCTCTGGGGCATCTACACCTCCGCCGGCGCCAGGATCTGATGATTCTCCCACCCCAACGCCAACCCCCGCCTTTAACACGGAGAAGCGGGGCTCGATCTCCCGGCCCACTGCCTTCTCCCGCAAGCCTGGACTCGGAAACCGATCGAGCTTCCCTACTCCAACTGGAGAATCCGGACTCGACAGCAAGCGCAGCAGCGTGGTTGACAACGAGCCCAAGGGCGTCACGTTAGAAGATAAACCGATGGACGACTAATTGCGTCAAGACACGTTGAAGCGATACGAGACCATGCACTCGATGGACAAAAGCAAGAGGGCACATGCACATATCAAAGTTTTGCCCGCAGATTTCCAAGCTGTCATTCGCTTTATGTGCATGTAGCTCAGCCAAGAACATCTCTCATACTTCCAGCAGGACTTGTAAGTCGGGAGTCATTGTTCTTGGCATCTTGTTCTCACTTTCTTCTTTTATTTGTATTTTCTTTCCACTACTATCTCCCTCCCTCTCGCTTTTCACTACCGTATAAAGTACACCACGCATACCCAATGCCTTCCTATGTATCTTTCACCCCAGTATGTATGCTCCTTTTGCCGTACCTTTCATCCTTTTGTATGCATATCTGCTATCTACGCCCTGTCTCTTTTCGTTGTTCTTGTCGTTTCTATCTCAAAGCGGGTTTTTTCAATTTGAATGTATAGCCAAACTTTCCATGAGTACTTCTTGAGGATGTAGGATGCACTTGTCCTCTTCGGACTGTCATGATATTCATATCTCCTAAAAGCGACGATCTACTGATGCAGCGCTATGTCAAATGCTGAGGCAACGCTGGACCCAAAAAAAAAAAAAAAAAAAAAATCAATGCTTGCATCGATACAAAACTCCAGTATGCCGTCTGACAAAGGAAAATGACAAAGGAAAGATGCTAATAGGAATGTGAAAACCAAAAGGGATACGCCATCCAACATGCAGGATCGTTTGATTGACTCGTTACAGTGTCCTTTACAGACCTTGGCCCAGAAGCAGTCTTCGAAGAATGCCTTCACCGGGTCCTGCAAGTTGTGTTTCAATCTCCCTTTGGGAAACGAAACAAACAAGCCCCTGCTCATCCATGGCCCGACTGGGAGTTAAGGCCCCCACAGTCGACTTCGACGGGCTCCGTCTCAGGTTGGAGCCACCAGCGAGTGTGCCTCCACGGCCACGTCCTTGATATTCACCGACCAAGCCAAGGGTTTCCAAATTGCCCAGCACGTCCTTGAACTCGGTTGCGGTGAGAGGATGGAGAATGTTATCTTTTCGGCACAAAGTACAGTAGGTGTCGAAAATCTGCTTGACGGTGGGAACTGCATTTTTGGTCTTCGATGGGGTGCCCAAGAAGTCCCCATCGCGACGTTTGCGATCTAGCGCAATCAAGGCACAGATCGCTGCCTTTTGTTGTAGATTTAGACCCTGCAGCCGCTGAACGGTGCCTTGGCCGAACGCTGCAGAAGTGATGCGTGCCACGTGAGCAATGCTAGCACGAGGTGCGGTGAGAACCGTATAAGCAGGAGTCAGATTCTGCTTGGACCGAGAAGGCGATGACAGATTATTGTTCTCAACAAGAATTGTCTTAGATGGACTGTCTTGCTCGGCATTTTGCTTTTCAAGCTTGCGCAGGGTTTCTTGCTCGATCAGGTCGATTGCGCTCTTCACGAGCTCAAAGGCTTTGCGTAAATCACCTGTTTGCGCCGCAACTTTTTTCGAGCACAGCTGGATGGCCACAGGCTGAACGAAGGGGACAAAATTCGGATCTTCGCTTTGACCAGCCGGGATCAGAGACCGAAGGCGACTGGTGATGACACTCGCGATCTGGCTAGCATTGTAGGGCAAGAAAGGCAGAAGGAGAGGCTTGAGGTTCTTCGCTTTGAGTTGCGGTAGGGAACGGTCAGTCAAATCCAGAGCATTAGCAATGCCAATCAACAGAAGCTTCGACTGGCTCTGTAGCGACCATTCAAACAAGGACTGGAGAACCTCGGCGTCTGCAGTGAGTAGGTGATCAATCTCATCCAGTGTCACTAAGAACATATCCTCCTGTTTGTTTTTTGGCAGGAAAATGCTTCTCAGTCTATCCGCCTCGCTCTTCTTGAAAACCTGGCTGTCATCACAGAGCTCCTCGGCGAGTCGGCTGTAGACATCTCGGGCACCGCGCATACTCGCACAGTTGACGTGGGCAACATGGACTGAGCTCAAATCCATATCCCCGCAGACCTCTTGAACCATAGCGCTTTTCCCAGTGCCTGGAGGCCCACTCACATACAAGCACCCACCCGTACGGGTCTCCACACCGTCTTGCAAGAAAGAAAGCAGTTTCTCGCGCTCAACATCGCGACCAACGATTTGACCAGAGCTTGCCCCCCGTGCAAAAAGCTGCCGCGCATTGGTATATATTGTCTGGGTGGTAGGTGCGGCAGTGGTTGGCGTGGACAATTGTCGGGGAGTCCGCGGCGTCAACGACTTTCCACCAACCTGGACGCGGTGCTTCGGGGTGACCGGTGTGGCATCAATGGCATCCCGATACCGAGATTTGGATGGGGTCCTGATCTCGACGGGCTTGGAGTTTTCATCTGCATACTGTTCTTCCTCCGGTTTGATGTTGGTGGGTGCGGAGGCACGGATATAAGGTTTGACTTGAACCGGCGAGGGCGCTTCGTCTTGTGTAGGCTGCTTTGGTCGTGTCTCTCCGTTTGAAGGCGATTTGCGCACTGGCGAGTCCTCCTTTCCATCGTGCAATGTCGTACCACTCCTTGTGCGGCTTGTCTTGGATCGTAATTGACGGGGGGAGGAGACAGGCTTTTCGTGAAGTTCTTGCAGGATGCGAGACGGCCGGGTACAGCGCTTGCTTGCACTGCGGAGGGGCAACGATGGTGCTATGACGATTGGGTCAACATATGAACATGTATCAAAGGACATAAAAGCCCAAATGGAAGGTTCCAACCAGGGACTTACCTTCAGTCTCGATGGGACCCCGTTGGCGCTTGCCCAGCACGGAGGCAGCCATGGCTGTGAAGAGTCGAGTAGGCGCGAATGGGAAGTAAAAACAGGAAAGAAGAGAGAAATGGAAGCGAGGAAGGCGTGAGGGACCGGTATATACAGGAGAACTTGCTGAGAAGACGGATGGGTGAAGGTACCTCGCTCATGGGGGGAAAGTATGTACCTTTTCCCAAGGGGGTTTAATGGCGTTTTTCCCCTGCCGACGCGTTTCGCGTGTCGCGTCGCGCGGACGACGAGTCACCTGATACATAATCCCGTTATGCACGCAGGCCTTAGTCATCCGTCAGGAAGGGCGGAGAATCAAATTCTCCCCGAAACAAATGCGTCACTGGGCTGCCACTGATGATTGTCCTGTCTGTGTTCCAGTGACCACCTCTCTTGCTAGGCTGTGACCACGCATAAGCGATCTACTCACCTTCCACTTTGCCATCTCCTCATTCTCATCTTCTCTGATACAGATCAGCATCACCCTCCCAGCTTGCTTGAGTTCGTTTATCAGCTCGGTCGTTGCTCGCCACTGTTTGCATCTGTTTGCACCAGCTTCCCTCTTAAGATACCATAAATCCTGCGATCCCCGACCATCCACCTACACAACAAATCCATATTGCATCCATCTGACGCCCAAACGTTCCTCGCATCGCGATAGCGCATATAGCGTATATTTGCCCGCTATGGATGACGACGTGGTGGCCCAGTTCACCGAAATCACGGGGGCCAACCCTGACTTGGCCACTCAATACCTGCAGCTAGCCGACTTCAACATTGAGCAGGCGATGCAGCTTTATTTTGAAAATGATGGTGCGCCGCTGACACAAGAACATCCGGTATCAACATCAGCTGCTCAGCCGGCTCCTCGTTCCACTCGATTCGAGGATGAATCTGGGGTTGTTAATATCGACTCAGACGATGACGTTACCGTGGATGAGGCTCGATCTGCCCCCCGAGCTCAACCCACCCAGGGGATGACATACGAGGATGATGAAGCCATGGCTCGTCGCTTGCAGGAAGAGATGTATGGTGCCGGTGGCGAAGGCGGAGGAGGCCGTGGTGGAGGCCGTGGTGGAGGGTTTGGTGATGACGATGTGCGAGCACCAATGGCCCGCACGACGGAAACCCTAGTAGGACCTGAAGCCGAGTTTGATGATGATATGCATGCCAGCATATTAGGCCAGCTACGAGCTCGCCAACAACGAGGAAGTACGTCTATCTGCGTTGCTTGCTTCTCTTGGGAAAGTTCTGTAACTAACGTTTGTATGTCCTCTAGACCGACCGGGTATCTTCAACCAGCGAGAAACGGGCTCGATATGGACCGGCGATGATGAGAACTCACAGCGAGAGCGACTTGCAGCGGCGACTGGAGGTGCTTCTGAGGCATCCAACAAGTCCAATATGCTTGCCGAAATGTATCGCCCCCCGTTTGAGATCATGTCGAAGCTTCCCTGGGATCTGGCCCGGCAAGAAGGTCGTGACAATGAGAAGTGGCTCTTGGTCAATATCCAGGATCCGTCGGTGTTCGACTGCCAGGTGCTGAACCGGGACTTGTGGAAAGACGCTGGGGTGCGCGATACTGTCAAAGAGCATTTTATTTTCCTGCAGTACTCCAAGGATGATCCTCGAGCTGCACCATATCTACAGTACTACTTCCAAGGTAGCGATGTCTCGGACAACTACCCGCACATCGCCATCATCGACCCCCGGACCGGAGAGCAGATGAAGGTTTGGTCGGGGGCCCCTGTGATCAAAGCCGCCGATTTCCTGATGCAGCTGCACGAATTCCTCGATCGGTACAGCCTGAACCATAACGTGCGCAACCCTGTCGCGAAGCGAAAACCCGAGAAGGAGAAGAGCATCGATGCCATGACCGAGGAAGAGATGCTCGAGATGGCGATGCGAAACAGCCTTGGGGATGGCGCTGGACAACCACAGAAGTTGGAAGACCCCGACGACTTGACCCGCAGCACTGGAGATGTGAAAGGCAAGGGCAAGAGCAAAGCGGTGGACGTGGATGATATGGATATGGACGAGGCTGATGCTGGTGGAGAGACAGCGGACCCCGAAGCGTCTGCATTCCAGTCCATCCCAGCTGATCGACCTCACACCGAACCGGCTGCCGATCCTGCCACCACGACGCGCATCCAGTTCCGACATCCCTCGGGGCGCGTTATCCGACGGTTTGGCCTCGATGAACCCGTCCAGCGAATCTACGAGTGGCTGAAAGCTGACAGCCCCCTCCCGGAGAAGGCTGGGGTGGAGTTTGAGCTCAATGCAATGGGCCGCAATCTCATTGACGCCCTCGATGTGAGTGTTGCCGATGCTGGATTGAAGAATGGCACGGTGATGATCGGCTTTCTGGATTGAGGGTCAAGGATGACCTGGAGAGGATGTGAACCTGATCAATGAGGCAGAGTGGATGGAATCGGACCTTGGGGGGCTTTAATTTAGAGAGGGGGTGAGGTGGAAGCCTACCTCGGCGAATGATACAGGGCGCTCTTGGATGACATGCATGAACACATGGATTCTATCCCTAATCCAACCACCATCACCTGTTCACTTGTACTGTAGACACAACCTCTTGGAGAAGTTATGATTGCTACTCCGGAGTATGTACCTCGTGAGGGTACACCGCCTGGCCGACCGCCCGGCAGAAGATACCCCGCGCCCCCAATCAGCGGGCGGTTCCTGAGTTGAGCTGAACAACGCAAGTATTCCATTCCCATCCATGCAAGGGCACCTCCAGACCACCGTCCATTGAACTCTGCTCCCCGTCAAAGTGCCCTTGATTCCTCTGTTGGGATCCTCTCGCCACGCCCGGAGTAAGGCGCCCATGTCCTCCGCCGTCAGCCTGAGACATCGTTGATGGCCCATGGCCCCAGATCCATCAAAACAATCCATCCCACCCGCCAAGTGGAGCAAGGTCAAGACGCCGTGATCCTGGATTCCCCCCATCAATAATCCAACTTTCGTCCCCCTGGATCAACGGTCCATCTGCCTTGATCACCTCTTGTCTCCTTTTCATGCCTCATTCCGGCCGACTGCAGTCGAGAACCACCTCCTCCATCCCTCTTCCTCGCCGGGCGGCACGGTATGTTCAGCTCTAATCATCCTTGGTACTCTAATTGCTTACGCCGTCGATCCACGCCCATCACTGTGGATTCTGACGACAACCCTCGAATTTCTGTTCCTCCTCCGTTTTGATTCCCCACAAAATATTTCGCCAGCACGAGAGCCCTACTCTTAAGCTAATCATCTTCAATCGCACAGACTCACGAAGACAGTCGCTGTAGAGGACTTTGGCTGGTTGCTGATCAACACAGTAACAGAAAGATGGAAGGCCTCGTCGATCCTGAGACGCTTTACATGAAGCAGAATTGCATCGGTATGCTTTGGAGCCTAAACAGATATACGATCTCGTTGACTGACGACAAGTTCATCCATTAGGTGGCGGAAGCTTTGGCCGTGTTTACAAAGGGTAAATCCGCCTTTTCCCCGCCATGTGCTGGTCCTGCCTGTGGGCTCTTGGATCTAACCCGATCTGTTTATATTTCTAGCGTCGACAAGCGCACTGGTGCCTCTGTCGCAATCAAGGTTATCGACGTAGAAAATGCTGAAGATGAGGTCGAAGACATCATCCAGGAGATTGCCATCCTGTCCGAACTCAATTCCCAATACGTGACTCGATACCATGGCTCGTTCCTCAAAGGCTCTAGCTTATGGATCATTATGGAATTTTGCTCCGGGGGCAGCTGCTCAGATCTGATGCGCCCTGGTCCCATTCCCGAGGAGTATATCATCATTATTTTGAGAGAATTACTCAAAGGGTTGGACTACCTGCATAGTGATAAAAAACTGCATCGCGATGTCAAAGGTACGGAACGGGCTCTTGATTATCCTGTCAGCAGTCAGAAACGCTAACATTCGCGCAGCGGCCAACATCCTCCTGACATCAAACGGTCAAGTAAAGCTGGCAGACTTTGGTGTCTCAAGCCAATTATCTGCCACCATGACCAAAAAAAACACATTTGTTGGAACACCGTTCTGGATGGCTCCCGAGGTGATCAAGCAGTCGGGTTACGACTACAAGGCTGATATCTGGTCACTTGGGATTACGGCAATAGAGCTGGCCAACGGGGAGCCTCCTTACTCTGATATTCACCCGATGAAGGTCCTGTTCTTAATACCGAAGAACCCACCTCCCACCTTACAAGGCGACTACAGTAAAGCCTTCAAAAACTTCGTCGAGCTTTGTCTACGTCGCGACCCTCGAGAGCGGCCGTCGGCGAAGGAACTGCTAGAGCACCCCTTGATCAAGAGGGCAAAGAAGACTACCTATCTCACCGAGCTGATCGAGCGCCACGAACGCTGGAGTACTGTCCACGGCAAGAATGCCGACGAAGAAGATGTCATTCCAGAACCGCCACCGACTTCCGCAAAGGCTATGGAAGATGAAGATGACCTCTGGGACTTTGGTACAGTTCGTCCTGCACGCCGCGCGCCCGGTCTCGCGCCGATGAAGGAGACAGAAGTAAACACGCGAGCTCCTGACACCAGTGCCTGGGACCTCGGTGACGAGGCGCCCAAGAAAACACTCGAGCCACTCAACAAACCTTTATCTCGGCCAGCCCCAATCCAAAACATCCCTTCTGCTCCGCCAAAGCCATCTTCCCCATCCAAGGTGCCATTGCCACCGTCTCCAGTGAAAGTGAAACCACCCCCAACAGAGAACCGACCTCAGACTCCAAGTCACCTCCAGCAGCCACCCGCTCATCCATTGAAAGAGAGCCCTGGCAGTCAGTATGACAAAGCCTTGCAACAAGCTCTGGCCCAGGACATATCCTTCCTCCAACTCGACCGCTCACCCCAAAATCCTCAACCCAGACAGCCACCTCCCGGTCTCGAGCCTAGACCCGTGGTTGGCACTCCCTCGAATCATGAACACGCGCCAGTCTCACCAATTAGAAATGCTGGAAACCAAAACGTTCGACCCATCTCAGACCCTCGCCCACCTCATCAGCCGCATTTCCGTCCTGCGCCTCCCAGACCCAGTCATGCAGCATCTGCCTCGCTGCAACCCCAACCGCGCAGCCCTCAAACACCCAGTGCGCGGAGCAGCTTCAGCGACCTCCACAGGCGCATCGATGCAAGCCTGCAAACACCAAGCCCAGTCCCGCAATCTAATGAAATAACTGCCTTGAACAGCGTCATCCTCCCTGCGTTGAAGGCAGCAATCCGACGTCGTGCGCGCCGTCTGGAACTACTCTCACGCAACACTGCTGCAGATCCTAACACCGAGCGAGCAGAAGCAATGGAACTGCAAGCACGTCGAGAGTATGTCCAACGGATGATGGAGACCCTAATCAGCGATGTGAGCGGGATGTTCTTGCGGATTGAACGCTGGGATAAAGAAGCCCCGGTCGGAATGGGTGCTGAAGTGACCTCTTTCCTAGAAGGCGTTCTCGAAGAAGTTCTCGTGAGGATTGAACCTGCAGATGAGGATCCCGCCACGGCGAGAGCTTAACCCTTTTTCCCTCGATCCTGGTGCGTCTTGTATGAGGCTTTGAGGCGAGAATATCACGCAAAATACCACTGGAGTTAGGTCGTGTTTTGCCCCTTTTGGGGGTTACAGCTTCATTAGGTGTCTGCGTATATTTTGTTAGAAATATGGGATTGTCTATGGCGGAGGCGAAACTAGAGTTTGATATTTCGAGGATCTAACGGTCTAGAGTTCCTGCGCTTCAGCCTCGGCGTCTGTTCGTATGATACAAAGTGCTTTCGCAAAGATGAGACGTGGGAGACTGGTTTCTCACGCGATTGGCCTCAACAGATCTCATTTACACTGGTTATCTGTGGAATTCATGGCCAGTCTCAAGGGCTGTTGGTATATGCCTGTTACGATATGCGAAATCCAACCGTGCTTGTTTCTTGCCTACCCAGTACCCACGGGACGTTTAGACCTGCCATTGTTCAAACTTGAAACTTGTTTGTATGTCATTTTCTTTCCTACATCGGTATTTGTAGCCGTGAGCAGGGATTTGAAACGAAGAAGAATATTGAGCTATTGTACATGTGCGTGCATATAAGTTTTTTTCTCAAATTTTTGATGAATCAATGTTGTTTGGATACATCTGGGGCCACCTTGATCGTTTCCTTCGGAGGATTTGTATTGGCCCCCGCGTGGGGGGATTTGAATGGATTCCTTCTGTCAAGCGTAGTTTGAGTCAACAGCTTGGACGATTCATATAGGTCTGCTTCCTTAGCGCGAGTCAAACTTTCTTTGTTCAGACCTCATCAACAGCGGCGAAAGCACCCTGGTAGAGGGAGACGGAGTCCATCCACACTTGTAGAGTGAGGACCGGGTGGTTGTACCCGGGATGCTGCTCTTTGAGCATTTAGGGGGAATATAGATTGTATTGAACGATCCACGTTTAGCACGACTACTATCCTCCAGATCGGAATAGCCAATCCGTCTCGGGTGTCGGAATCAAGTAGTTTGTGATGTTGAATTCATTGGTGTTGGCCGGGGTGCCATCCACAACGGAGGTGGCTGTGCCGCTCTCGGTCAGACCGTGAATCGACATGGGGTTATTGACCGCCTCCGCCATATCAAGCGTCGTCATATCAGGGGCTCGAGCGACAGGCACGCGTGGGACATTGAAGAATCCAAATACATCTAGATACTCCAGTTCATTCGGAGCCAGATTTCGTGGTGGCATAGCCGGGGTGGATGTAGGGGGCTGGCTGCCTGCTGGGGAGGAGCGTGGTTGTCGGGAGATCAAGAAGTCTAGATCAAATGCACAGCGACGCATATCAGCGAGAATCTTCACAGTTGATGGTGTGGTTCGTTCGGTGTCGTCGGCGCCGGATTGTTGGTATTCGCCATATTCGTCCAGAACACGTTGCAAAATGGTGCTATACCGCTCCGCTACCTTCCAATGCTTCCCCATTTGGGCCAGAGTGTCCACAAAGAAGATGATATCTGGGCTCACGGTGTGAGCGATGGTAGAGCCATGGACCAACAGGAGGCGAGCTGAAACCCAGAGCGTGAATGCGAAGGTCGGGCCGAGTTTATCGAGCATATGATTCTCCACGACAAACCGAGTGACGGCAAGAATATTGTCGACAGCGAGCAAGCAACGCTGGCTGGCACTATAGGAGGGAGTGAAGATTGGTGACCGAGTAGTGGGATACGCGGCTGACGAGTGGAGTCGAATGACCGCGCTGGAGTTGGGGTTAGAATCTGTCGACAAGTGAAAAGATCATAGTTCTGCGAGGATGAGACTTACGTCTGATAGGTGGTGTGGAGCATCACCCAATCACAATGGATGTTTTTGCTATGCTTGGAAGCATTGAAAAGGCGTGCCGAATTCTCATATGCATACTCACTCGGCAAACCGAACTCCCAGGATGTTAATTCCCCATCTAGTTTGCGATAGGTTGCTTGCCACTCCTCAACATCCGACAGAACGCCTATATCAACCGGGCGTTTCAAAAACAGGTGGATACGAGAGAGAATGCCGAGGATTTCCACATACAGGCCGAATGATCCAACATTTTCTGCGCGATTGAGATAATCAGCTCGATCGCTGGACCGGTGAAACCATCGGGTCTCCACCGGTTGATTTTTCGTGAAGAATTCGTCCTTGCATGGGAGTCTGCGGTCGATATCCTTGTCGTCCAATGCGAAGTCGAAGGCGGTTGCGATGGTGGAATATCGATCCAATAGATAGACCATCCAGAAAAGGCGCCGTCTTCCCTCTTCGTCCACCCAGGACTCAGGCTCCGGGAGGGTGACTGCCCGGAGAGTATAAATGGAGGGGTACACGGGCGTGACGAGAGAGGATTTCGACTCGACTGCCAGGCCTAGCTGGACGACTGATCGAGTGATCAAGGCCAGCAGCTTCCATCCTGGGGGGCCATTTGACGACCCCACCAGGTCGAGCGCCAGAATCACGAGGGCTTGGAGCGCCTTGACGCTGGAATTCTCGAGCCCATACAGGAGAACCTTTTGCTTTGACGAATCATGGTAGCGCTTACGCTTCTGCTCATTCAGTCGGCGATCGTTGGAGAAGCGCAGCGTCGTTGCAACAATTGCATATAAGACCATCCGGTCCGCTTCTTCCAGAGGAGACGGCCCAAAGAAGGTGTCCAAGGTGGTGCGACGATGTAAAATCGGACACCAGGTGTTGATGTGTTCGAAGTACAGATCGACCAGCGCATACAGCAGATCATACGGCGGCAGGTCCAGTTCCGGGTCCGCAAGCGACTGCTCTTGGTTGGCGAATAGATCGACGGGTACTTTCAAGGAGGATTCGTTTCCCGTATAGTCATTCTGGGCGATCGGACCCGAGATGTGCGGCAAGGGCGCTGCGGGATGGACCCCTGTGTGGATGTGGCTGTGAATAGTGTGTTTGGAGATATCGGATGGGCTAGTGATCGATGCCTCCGAGTGACGGGGAGGTGCTGGGATCGCCGACGGCTCTTGGAAGTAGAAGGTATTGCGGGGACTCGGCCCATGAGCTGCCGACGGCTCGGATGGAGAGCTGTAGGAGAAGGGACCGGAATGAGCGATTTCCGGATTGAGACGCGGCTGGGATTGTAGAATATGGTTCTCGATGAGACGCGCCTGCGTCTGGATGACTTCCTCGAGCCGATCTGGCGAGGCCGTCAGCAACGATTTCGATCTGGTTGCCGAGCACATGAAAATGGAAGCTTACCGAGGCGCTGTTCTAGTTCTTTGCCGTAGCCTGCGCGAAGACCCGGTTTCTTTCGCTCTTTGTATTCACATATCTGACCATTGCGCGTACACCACCCACAGCTAGGTTGGGTGCGATCTGATGGGGGGGTTAGTTTCGGTGTTTCACTGGGAGGGTTGAAAGGATCAACGTCCTGCGCTGGGAGGACTTACCACACTTGACTTTTCTCTGCTTGCACAGTTCGCATCTACGATGGCGCGTCTGTTAGCGTGGATGGCCCAGCCTCTCGAGCGATCGAAGAAACAGAACAGAAAAGAACCACAAGGCCAAGGGGGAGGGCAAAAAGGATATTAAAAGCGATGATCGCGCCGCTCGGGTGAGACTCGGTAAACACGCGGGGACGTACGAGACAGTTAGCGGACGCTTGCGCTTGAGGGCACGAGAGGCGCCATTAGCCATGAGACGATCATTATCACTCTCAGCAGCGGACCAGGAGTCGTCTGCACTGTTATCTCGGTCCTGATCGATCAGGGGCCTAGGCGGAGGAGGCAGAGAGTGTGGAGTCTGCAGCGCCGAAGCGGCTGCCGCTGAGTTCGGCATGGTACTGTCGCGAGGTCGGGGCACAGGGACAGCTTCAGCTTCAGCGCCGTCAAGAGCGAGACATCGGCGATAGGAGGGCGAGGGCGAGGGGGCGGATCGGGAACTCGGGAGAAGAGACGACGCCCGGCCGGGGAGGGAGAAGCAGGACGCAGTCGAAGTCGGGGAACAGAATATGGAACGATGAAGGAAATTGACGACGCGAGCAGGAGATTAATTCGGCGCTCGGCCGGAAGGGGAGGCTGCCTGAGGCTGTCACCCCGCACTCCACATTTGGTTCCGTTCGAACTCACCAGGACTTTGTACGGGATACAGTTGCCTTTTTTTTTTTTTTTTCTCTTTATCATATTTCTTCATTGCTTTTCTTCTTTCTCTGATCGTCAAGTGAGGCCTCCCCCCTCGCAGCAAAAATCCTACAAAGAAGAATCCTCGAGTCTGCACCATCACCCCATACAGTGGATGTCAAGTCAACCCCCCCATTGGCGCTGGTGGAGGATGTTCGGGGCAGCATTGCCCCGAGGCGGAATTCACCCCGAGGCTCTTCCATGCGTCTCGTGCGTTCAAATATGTCCCCCTTTCCCCCCCGCCTTCTCACTGCTGAATCCTCGATCCTCTTCTATCCTTCTGGTCTCCTCTTCTCCTGTGTCTTTTCTCCGTTTCTTCCCGCATTCGACCATCTCTCCTCACCATGGGTTCGCTCGCTCAGTTCCCCCGCATCAAGGATGTCCGCACGTACATCATCGATGGGGTCGGCTCCGGTGGTGACTACCACAATGTAAGTGCTTCAAAGCAGCATACGGGAAAGTATCCTCGATGCTAAGCCATAACGTCCAGGTCAAAGGAGGTCACTGGCTCATCGACAGCGACATCTCCACCCCCATGACGAAATGGGCGCAATACCGAGGCTCGCGGACTTCCTGGGGCATCAACGTGCTCGGTTCCTTCTGTGTCGAGATCGAGGCGACAGATGGAACCAAGGGCTTTGCGACCGGCTTCGGTGGCCCTCCCGCGTGCTGGCTGGTGCACCAGCATTTCCAGCGCTTCTTGACCGGTGCCGGTATGAGCAGATCCCCCCACCTCCCCCTCCGCAAGCGCAGACTCCAGCTAACCGGCCTATTTCATGGCAACAGACCCCCGGGATACCAATGACCTTTTTGAGCGGATGTACCGTGCTTCGATGTTCTACGGTAGAAAGGGTCTGCCCGTCGCTGTGATCTCGGTCATCGACCTGGCCATCTGGGATCTGCTGGGCAAGATCCGCAATGAACCCGTCTACAAGCTCATCGGCGGCGCGACTCGGTCGCGCCTGGACTTCTACTGCACGGGTCCTCAGCCGGCCTGGGCAAAGGCCATGGGCTTCAGTGGAGCCAAGGTGGCTCTGCCCCATGGTCCCGATGAGGGCACCGAAGGCCTGCTGAAGAACGTGGCCTACCTCCGCAAGCAGCGCGAGAGCGTGGGACCCGATTTCCCCCTCCGGGTGGACTGCTACATGTCTCTGAATGTGCCGTACACCATCCAGCTGGTCAAGCGTTGCGAGCAGGAGGGCATCAACATCGACTGGTGGGAGGAGTGCTTGAGCCCCGATGACTTCGACGGCCACGCGCTTCTCAAGCAGGCCCACCCCACCGTCAAGTTCACCACCGGAGAGCACGAGTTCTCGCGCTACGGCTTCCGCAAGCTCGTGGAAGGCCGCAATCTCGATATCCTCCAGCCGGACGTCATGTGGGTGGGTGGTATGACCGAGTTGCTCAAGGTGTCGGCCATGGCCGCGGCCTACGACCTCCCCGTCGTCCCTCACGCGTCCGGCCCGTACTCATACCACTTTGTGGTGTCGCAGACCAACTCTCCCTTCCAAGAATACCTCGCCAACTCTGCAGATGGCAAGACCGTCGAGCCTGTCTTCGGCAACCTGTTCCTGAACGAGCCCATCCCCACCAAGGGCTACCTCGATGTCTCGATCTTGGACAAGCCTGGATTCGGTCTGGAGCTAAACCCCCGTGCCCCTCTGATCCCCGCCGCGTCGCTTCTCACTCCGGCGCCTCAGAAGAGCCTGGCTCCTCCGGTGGATCAGGAGCCGGAAGTCAACGGCAGTGCCCAGTAGACATGTGCCGGGTCGCATGTGACGTTTTCCTTGACGGCTGATGAAACTGAGTTGTGCTTGTATATATTGTAGACGATTTCATTTCCTTTGTTTTTTTTCTTGTTCTTTTATCTCTGCATACATGATAGGAATCAATAAATAGAACTTTATTCCGATGGTTTTTCCAAGTACTACTCCCCTGAGGGATAAGATATGATCCTTTTGCAGAGGACCTACTCCGTACTATGTAATTGGAAGGGGGAAAAAAAAAAAAAAAGACTCGGCCGGCGGGGAAATTGCCGGTCGGGACATCAATAGCACGAGACCCCCGAGGGGAAACTCCACCAATTGGCCGCTATCTTATCGTCGGCGGGGTTGAAAAAGATCGCCTGCTCACGCTGGCGAAACAAGGCCCTCTCGTAGTCCCCCGACGTGGTCCTGGCTGGGGTTGACTCTCTTTCTTTTTTTCTGAATCAATTTCAGCGGTCACAAGCTATTCTCACCTCGTCTTTTCTTCCAACATTCTCTCCCGTCGGACCCAATCTATCTCGCACTTCAACCGCAATGCCCCTACCCCAGCTCCTGACCGGCAAGGTCGCTGCCATCACTGGCGGACTCACAGGTATTGGAAAAGTAAGCCCAATCGCATGACACAAGTACCGGAGAATCTAGTCAGCAATGTATGACACCCTGCCAGGCCATCGCACTCGAGTACCTCCGCCATGGCGCCAAGGTCGCCATCAACCACCTCGGCGGTCCCAAAGAGGAGCCCCTCCTCGAGACGATGCAGAAAGAAGTGACCGAAATCATCGGTGATGAGAAGCGATTCCTCGCGGTTGCCGGCGATGTGACACTGCCTGAGACCGGACGGGACTTTGTCGCCAAGAGCGTCGAGGCCTTCGGACGCCTCGACATTTTCGTCAGCAACGCGGGCGTGTGTCGCTTCGAAGAATTCCTAGAGTGAGGACGCCCCTTGGAGTCCACACAACTGTACACAATCTTCTCGGAGTTTCACCATTGCTGACTTCTTCCTCTATACAGGGTTGAGCCCCCTCTCCTCGGCCACACCGTCTCGACCAACCTCTCCGGCGCATTCTTCGCAACCCAAGCCGCAGGACGACAGATGGCGCTAGCACAGTCCCCTCCTGGTGGATCAATCATTGGTATCAGCTCCATCTCAGCGCTCGTCGGAGGCGGGCAGCAGACACATTACACGCCGACCAAGGCCGGTGTGCTCAGTCTGATGCAGTCGTGTGCCGTGGCGCTGGGCAAGTACGGAATCCGCTGCAATGCGCTGCTGCCGGGCACGATCCGGACCCAGTTGAACGACGAGGATATGAGCGATCCGGTCAAGCGGGAGTATATGGAGGGCAGAATCCCGCTGGGTCGCCTGGGACAGCCGCCGGATCTGGCGGGACCGGCGGTGTTTTTGGCGTGTGAGGAGCTGAGTAGTTATGTGGTGCGTATACATCCTTTTTCCCTCTTGATTGTTCTGATACGTGAGTGTGTGAAAGCGCGGCTAACGGTGAGGGCGATGTATAGACCGGGGCGCAGATCCTTGTTGATGGAGGTCTGTTTGTCAACCTCCAGTGATGATCTTTTTCTTCTCCCTTATAGATCTAGTACATTTTGCATTATTGGTGATGGAATTGCGTGTACATACGATACTCTAGTCAATGTCAATCATGAAATCTCAACATTGTAGCCCTTCACCGCGGCCGTCCCCCAAACCTCCCTCTTCTCTTCCTCAGTGAGACCTCGTCGCTTGAGTACTTCCTCGACGACGCTCTTCCAGCGACGCCATGTCACTGCATTACCACCGCCACCGATGTTGCTTACCGGCCAGTCCGACCCGAACATCACGCGTCCTGGGTGGAAGACGTCAAACACGACGTCCGTCCATGGGGCGATTTGGTCCACCAGGGCATCAATATCGGGCTCTTCCGTCGGCGAGAGTGGTAAAAGCTCGGAAAAGCCCCCCGACAGCTTCATATAGGTATTCGGATACTGCGCCATGGCTGTGACGAGGTCCTTCCACTCTTGAAACTCTGGGTGCGTGGTGATGGACTCCGGACCTACATAGGGGAGACGAAGATTGGGTTTGCAGAGATGGTCTGGCACGCCCGTCGTTAGTACATAACCGCTGAAACTAATACCTGGAGAGAAATGGGAAAAAGCATACTGATAATAATGGTCAGCTCCGACTTCTCCTCTTCATACACTCGCCGCATCATCTCAACCGCTTCACGCAACTGACCCAAACCGCCCTGTCGCGCATCGACGCCGAGATCAAAGGCCAATCGCTTCTTCCCCAGCCATACCAACCCGTCAATAAAGGCAGACTGCAACATCACCCCGGCGGGCTTATCCTGCACGAGATATCGCACCCCACAGACCTTCTTCCATGCCTCCTCTGTGCGCGTCCTCTCTTTCACCAGCGCCATATACTTCTCCAACACGGCTGGCCCACCGGGCACCGGCGCCCAGGGAACCAGCCCCAGACAGAGCCGGCGATCGAGCGGAGCATGTCCCTCCCCGGCAATTGGTTCTCCAGTGATGATGCGCGTCAAAAAGGAGACTTCGTCGAGGGCATGGCCCCAGCCTTTCCCGGATTCCTCGACGGAGGAGATGCGATCCGTTTCGAGGAAGATGAAACCGCGTAGGAAGGTGGTGTCGGCCGTGTCAGATGCGCTGGAGGTCGCATTCTTCGTCGCTTGGCGATATTGATCGATTGAGTGTTGTGATCCTAGTGGACTCCCCGGCTCGTACCAGGCCAGGGTGGGGAGATGGCTTGCGGGGAAGAGATGGATGTGCGAGTCGATGATGGGAATAGGCATGACGGGGTTGATGGGGGTGGTCAATTGAGGAAAGTGATTACGGGGATCGCATTGTAGAGCATGCAAAGCGTATCATGCGTAGAAAAAGAGAGAGAGAGAGAGGAAGAGAAAGACAGATGTTTCGCCGAAGAGAGAAGTCGGGGCCAATTAGCCCGAGCGGGGAGAGTCTTTTCCGTTTTGAGCGACTGCGCACCTCCTCCTTCTTCTTCTCCTCAACTCTTCTCTCTCCACCACCGCTGAGTACCTTTGGGCTGTCGACTTCTCCTATATAAGACCACCACCGCTCAGGGCTCACTTCTTGCACCCTTCTCCCGCTGACATCGCCTCTCTTGTCTCCTCTTCACTCTTCCCTCGCCGATCCAGCTCCATCCCCCCTCCCCGCAGGATCGTCGGACTAATGGCCGCTACCGCTCTGATCGTCAATCGCTGATGCGGTCATTGCCCTTATGTCCGTACATAAATCAGCGGGGTCAGTTCACTGACTCAGATGGCCCCTCATAACCGAGGTTCCTGGTGATCGTGAGATCTGGGAACCGCCCTGGCGTCGCATCAACCCCTCAATGTCTCTATCGGCCTGCTCCATGATTGGACACGAGGCGACACCACGACGACGATGCTCTGCGAAAATCCGGGGTCTTAGAAGCACGCCAATAAAATAGCTTGTGGGCTGAGCTTCTCCCCTGGCGCCTTTCCCCGCCGCGCGGGGACACCAGCAACCTGAGCCATCCCCACCTCCCCCGAATGGCCTTCTCCTCCTTTTTGCGGACCCATGGTTGGTGTCCCAACGGCCTATTATCCGCCACCAAGAGTGTCACTTGGCGGATGTCGCGACCATGCTCTGATAGTTAAAGAGGGGTTGTGCTCCGGAAGTCGTTCTTTCCACTGGCTTCCCAACTCATCTCACTTTTACTGCTCTAACTGCACTTCCTTTCCTTCCCATTCTCCACGTTACATCTCCCGCTGGTCCGGATCATACTTCAAAAATACCGCAACGATGGCTGCCCCTGAGATACCGACAAAGCAAAAGGCCGTGGTCTACGACAACCCCGGCACTGTCTCCACAAAGGTCGTCGAGATCGACGTTCCCGAGCCTGGTCCTGGCGAAGTCCTGATTAATCTGTATGTGAATGAATCTACGATCCTTGTTGAGCCCCATGAGACAACCCATTCATCTAGCTGCAGTGTTATCGAAGACACCCATACTAACACCCTATAGGACTCACTCCGGAGTGTGCCACTCGGATTATGGCATCATGGCGAACAACGTACGTGAGATTGCATTCACACCTTCGTCCTATATACTAACGGCCGCGATGCAGTGGAAGATGCTTCCGTATCCCACCCAGCCCGGACAGGTTGGCGGCCACGAAGGTGTCGGCAAGGTGGTGAAATTTGGTCCTGAAGCCGAGAGCTCTGGTCTGAAGATCGGCGATCGAGTGGGTATCAAGTGGATTGCCAGCGCCTGTGGAAACTGCCGTATGTGCCCGACCCTGTCCACTTTTACGAGCTTCCCCCCCTCACTAACCCCCGTCTGTAGAACCCTGCCAGGCTGGCTCGGATGGCCTCTGCTTCTCCCAGAAGGTCTCGGGCTACTATGCCCCCGGCACGTTCCAGCAGTACGCCCTGGGACCTGCCAACTACGTGACCCCCATCCCCGATGGCCTCGAATCGGACGAGGCGGCGCCGATGCTCTGCGCCGGTGTCACCGTCTACGCCGCGCTCAAGCGCAGCAACGCCCGCCCCGGCCAGTGGGTCGCCATCTCCGGCGCCGGCGGTGGTCTGGGCCACATTGCCGTGCAGCTCGCCAGCAAGGGTATGGGGCTGCGAGTAATTGGTGTTGATCACGGTAGCAAGGAGGAGCTGGTCAAGGCCTCCGGGGCGGAACACTTTGTCGACATCACGAAGTTCCCGATGGACGACAACGGCGAGGCCATCTCCAAACACGTCAAGTCGCTGTCCGACGGACTCGGCGTGCACGGCGCGATCGTCTGCACTGCCGCCAACGCCGCTTACGCCCAGTCACTGCAGTTCCTGCGCTTCAACGGGACCCTCGTCTGCGTGGGCATTCCGGAGGGCGACCCCAAGGCCATTGCGACGGCTTTCCCGGCCGCCATGATCGGCAACCACTACACCATCACCGGCTCGGCCGTCGGTAACCGACGGGAAGCCATTGAGGTGATGGAGTTTGCGAAGCGGGGCGTGGTCAAGACGCACTTCCGCACCGAGAAGATGGACGGCCTGACGGGCGTGTTCCAGGAGATGGAGAAGGGGGCCCTGCAGGGACGTGTGGTGCTCGACCTGTCCTCTTAGTCTGATTCAACGCTTGCTGTACCTTGATTTGTTACGATGTACACGGAATGAATGCATGTGATTGTGGATGACCTTTGGTCTTATCATGTATGGGTTGTACGGACAGCGCAGCATGTCACCCACTGGCTTCCACTAAGGACAGAAAATCCAGTGTCCAATTCTAAACTCTCCGGATTGTCCAAGAAGCCGGTGACATTCAAATCCAGGTCATCCCACAGCGTCAAGGTTGCTCAAGCGTAGGACGGTGGACTTCTGTGCCTGAGGCACGTATGCTCCCGCTTTAGGACTAGTGCCTCCCAATTCTCATACTATTCTCACAGGATTGCGTTGCAACTTCGATTCTCTATGGTGAGTCCTCTACCCTCTCATCCATGATCTCCACTAGTTCATTGACGATCGAGACTTGGTCCACGTCAACGATCCATATGCTACACGACGTATAATGAGAGAACATGATGGACTCATTGATGGATTCGGTATAAACTGTCCTGACCGGAAAACAATATCGGACTCAATCCACTCATGGATTCCAGACACTTGCAAAGAACTGCGCCGGCGCAACAGGAACGGGCAAGGCCATCGTCCCTAGATACCCAGCCACAAACAACCCCAGCAGTCGGTGGCCACCAACGAGGCGCAGTCGGTGCATTGAGGTCATCCCTCAGTCCGACCAAAGGGGAGACACGGAGGGGACGAACTCCTCCTCATGGAAATGACGCTTGTAGTGACCGGGTCAGGGCTCAGGGTCCGTCACACCCCCAGGTTCCAGCATAAGGGTATGGCGACCTACTGACCGACGTCATCACTCTGGTGCTCTCGATCGCTTCCCGGGCTCTTCTAGGGGTGGCGACGCCCCTTCTCCTGGGTAGACACTCAATCGTTCGATTGATTGATGGCCTGACCGGCGAACCTCCCCAGCACATGAAAATCTGTGGACGAGCATGCGACCGACCCGTAGATGGACATGACGTACTGTAGACAGATAGACCACCCTTCCTCCTGGGGTGGAGGACGGTCGAAGGACGACTGATTCGGCTGGTCCGAGAGCAGCCGATCAGGGTCACCAGGGAATGCCAGCAGCAAGACCGTCGCCAGAGCGAACGCAGGCAGGCCAGTTGGGGTTTGCCGAGGGTAAACGCGCGGCAAATGCCGAGCAAGGGCCAAACTTAAAAGACACCCCACCGGAGCACGCTCACGACCCTATAACCAGGCAAGGGCCCGGAATGGCACTGGACATTATTGACGTGAGCTGCATCGTGGATTGCCTGGTTGAAGGGCTGCGACCATGGTACTGGGACAGCTGGAATGATCGAAGAAGGGATGGTACGGCGATTAAGTTAGGGGGGAAAGCATTCCAGGCCATCGGTTAAAGTTGGCGAGGATCCCTGGCGCTGGGCTGGGTCTTGTGTCACCATGCCATGCCGTCGTCCATGAACCATGCGCTAAAAACAGTGGCAAACGGCGGTTGTGCGAGTGCCTATGTGCTCGGGAATGGGTGGCTGGAATGCACGCGGTCCATATGCGTTCCACCTGGCATCCATCATAGTAGTTCGGGGATTGCATCCTTGCTTGCAGTGCAAGCGTTGGCGCACGTATCCCCAGCCCGTTCGGAGAGCGTCGAGGTTGCTTGGTTGGCAGGATTTCAACGGCTTCGCTTCATGTAGCTCCCCCCCGTAGACATTGTCGCGCGCCGTTTCTGTCCCGATCCTGTGGATCGTGTTTCAGCCTGACGGATCAACGAAGTCAGTTTGAGAATGTAGGCCTTGGGCGCTCGGTTCACTTCATTCTTTCGAAGGATCGCTTGTAATCTCCCCAGGAATTGGTGGAGGTCCGAGCCCCCCAGACACTCAAGCGCATCAAGAACGAAGCACTCCCCCGTTTCTTCGGTCTTCCCAATGAGCTGGTGGTATAGATTGCGTTGATCCTCGTCCTCGCCGTGAAAGCTGTTCCGACCCCAGCGGTTCCCGTCCAATGCGTCCTTGTTGCGATTGCAAATGTCCTCCAGCAGCGTGATCAAGCCTTTCGCCGCACCTTCCACCCCATGCGGCGCTCGCGCGATTATGTTCCCTTGAATGCGGTCGACGCTGCATTGTAGCTCGTCGATCACCGTCTGAACGTCTGGTATTCTCGGCGTGGGTTCCCCCGAGCGTGGGCCCAGTTGGCAGTAACGATCGAATTCCGCCAACAACCGCCGCAACTTCTCCTGCACCTTGTCGAAGTAGATGGCAGCGCGGGCCCCGGGCGGCATGGCCTTACACAGACTCGAGAAAACGGCGTCGTCGTGCACGGCGAGGCGGAACATGGTGGCTTCGAAATCTCCTTGCACCACGCACTGCTCGGAGGTCCGCGTCTGGTCCGCGTCGTCGACGAGGTCAAGGCGAAAATCTTCCGGGAGGACGTCCGTGCTGAAGGCAGACATGATGTCTCGCACATTTTGTGGGCGGCTCATACCACCCTCCGCTTCAGATCGAGCATACTGCCAGTGCAAGCGGTCTGCTACCGTCTCCAAATTTCCGTCGAGGAGGCCTTCGATGCGCAAGAAGCTGGGCGACCGGCCATCGCTGGTCAGAGGAACATCAGAGGGAGGGTGTTGAGGGATGAGACAACCATGAAGCTGGTCAAGAAGCCACTACGATGAGTTCAGCACCCACTCCATTGGATTGTGGTCGGGTAGAGCGGCGATGGAGGGGCGAAGGAGGGGAGGGGAGGACGGTGAAAAAAACTTACAAAGATGTGTTGACAAGCCACTTCGGGTCGACTCGTAAACGTAGAACAAGTGCACGTGTAGGCATTGCGCTCAATATGTACTCGAGGACGTTCCAAAAGCTGGAAGTCATAACCGGTCTCTGTTGCACAGCAACTAATCACCTCGAACTGACTCGTTAATCCAACGACCGCTCTCGCCTCCGAGTCAGGGTCCAACCCGGCGAGATCGTACGAGATCCCGGACTTGCCCTGGATGACGAGCGAGTGAGCCGAGTCGCCTTCGTCCGTGGTCTTGTCGTCGCTGCCGGTGTCCATGACGCTGCTGCTCATGTCTGTGGGCGGTGGCCTGCTACCCTCAGGTTGGGAACGTCCCTGGGGCGTCCCGTCACCTATAGAGAGTGTGCGAAATTGTCTAGTAGGAGCCGACATCGAGAGAACTTTATAGTATCTCGAACGACCGCAGACTTAAAGTTTGGCAAGGAAGGGCTGGATGTTTGCTTCAAGGAGGGTGCTGAATTCGGTGGTGCAACGATCAATCCGGTATGTATAGAGTTTGTCGTGATCCACGGGAGGAAGCGGGTACTCTCGACCCAAGGCGTGCTCCGACACACCGTCTTCGACTGGCCGTACCGGCAGAAGGGAGCGATAGC
This sequence comes from Aspergillus olivimuriae, assembly GCA_003719415.1. NCBI lineage: Eukaryota > Fungi > Ascomycota > Eurotiomycetes > Eurotiales > Aspergillaceae > Aspergillus > Aspergillus olivimuriae. The sequence goes on along the minus strand of RHLO01000048.1, from coordinate 5,440 downwards.
AATATCTTCAGCACGAATTAAGTTCTTTCTCGCCGGAGCCGCACCGTCAGTGGCCCTCAGGGAGTGGCCGCATGACGAAAGGAAAACCCTCACGGGCACCCGTCTAACCCAGGGAATGCAATTTGAAGGGACATGGTGTCCTCACACGGCTCGCAATTGCATCACTAGACTAACGATTGCCTAGGAACAGGCGTCGAAATTGGATCAGACGGGCGATCAACCGCAGTTGCATGGTCCATGGGTGTAGGAATAAGGATTTCTATGGAAAACGATCGCAGGAATGCTGTCCAAGAGGACAGGAACTGCAAGGGAAAGCCCTCGCGGTGCCCCAAGCGCACACGCAACGGCTGGGAAAACTCGTTCAGGGAATTCTGCGCACCGGACGGCAGCCAATTATAGGACCCAACTTTGGCCGAGTGCCCGAGCATCAAGGACTGCTGAACTTAACGACGGGACAGGGCACAATGTCGACGACCATCTCGATGAAACCAGCGTCATGAATGCATGGATGCTTCCGGCTTGATCTCAAGGGGAAGGACACTTTGCCTGGGGAGGCTGTGGCCAGACGCCGCCCGTTCGCCCATGCGTAGCCACCAAACCCTGGGGCTCCTTGTCCCTCGGCCACGGGGATCTGCCATTGTGGGCGCAAGGAGCCACCGGCCCCCTTACAATTGATATGACACTATGGCAGGCACTACGCCACAGAGTCAAACGCGAGCGAATCCTCGAGAATACGAGATAGGAAGTAGTCGTGCGAGTTGTCCAGAGTTGTCCAGTCATTCACGGGGCTCCCCCCGAGACTCGTTATCAGTCTTGGGTACTTTGTTCTCTGGACCCCTCGCAGATCGAGAGACGTATCAGAACCTCCCCCCCTCCCATCATTTCCTCCGTCTGGGGTTAGCACCTGGTACTTCTGACGTCGCAGTGGCTCGTTGTGCACGGCCAAAATAAGCCCGGGCCATCAGCCGGTTCCCTCGATGCTTCGGATAAGACACTTGCCGCAGACAACCGGATCACTGTGCCCCCCCGAAACCGCCCACGAGCTGCCATGAGCCATTGGTTTGTGTGCCTGTGCCACCGTACTTCCATTCTAGTTTATAAACGCCCGGGTTTGGTCGTCCTGCGGGTGGTTTCTGCGGCGCAGGACCTGTGTGTTGAAGTGGCGAGGGCATCTTTCAGTGGCTCCCGTGCCGGGAAACCAGGGTGGACTCTTCACTAAAGTCTGGCCATCACCGCGAACAACTCATGGGCAATTTGCCAGCCTTGATTGTGACTATCGGTTAGTTTCTTGCGGATCTACTCGCCGTCCACCACGGGGGCCAACCTGGTTTCTCTCTGACCTCTGGGAGATTTGCGGTCAGGCATGGATGAGATGTGGAGAGGCCATGACATCCGTGTCGACAGAGGACAGCAATTTTGTTCAAATGGCCCGAGGAGCGTTGTACTGTCTTGTCTGGTGTGGTGAGGCTCTGGGAGGAAACAACTGTAGAGACGGTCGATGCCAAGAAGTCGGGAGGAAGGATGCCTGCAGGCATCTACTTGAGTGCCTGAGGAATCAGTGCCTCTCAACCCTAATGCAGCCAAGTAGAACTATGACACAAACCGGAAGACGGACCTTTAGATGGCTAATGCCACAACTAGCTGACGGTATAATTACTGGGCTAGGTACATATCAAAGCAGAAAGGGTATAAGGAAAGAAATACGTGAAGTCATAAGCCACTTGTCGATGTAACCAACCACAGCGTTCAAGCATAAATCTCACAAAACGGGTTTCTATGCGCCAGGATTAGCTCGTGAGGCGTTCCGCTTCTTTGCATTTTCCAACGCCTTGCGGAGCCGTTCTTGATGCTCTGCATCCTCTTCGGGTTTCTTCGGCACTGCATTGGCAGTAGGAGGCCGAGGGCCAGGCAAAAGAGCATCAACCGGATGACTTTCCGGTAGAGGCTCGGCAGCCTCTGATGGTGCCGGTTGTTCTAAGCTGGGTGTCTTTCCTAGACACTTCAGGAGGTCGTTCATAGCGGTGATGATCTTGGTTGGCGCGGCCCGCACGCTCGCAATCTTAGCCTTCAGTTCGTTCTGAATCTTGTCGTCTTCCTTCTTTTTCTCCGCATTCAGACGCTCGAACACATCAGTATCTGCCCCGGAGCATCGGGCTTCCGCGACAGAGACCTGATAATCGGCTTCGTTGAGCGCTGCATCAGCGAGGCCGAAATAGTGCAGGATAGTCTCGGAGTCTTGTCGCAGAGAATCCACCGAGTAATGAACCGACTTGAACATTTGTTCGACTTCAGAATCGGTCATACCGGAGGATCGAATCGCAGCCAGATCGATCTTGGACACCTTGCTCAAAGATTCATCGAGCAAACTCTGATTCTCGCCCAATCCATGGATGATAGCCTCATCGAACGAGTCCATCAGTCGATTCGCTCGCTCATCGCGGTCTCTGGCAGCCCGCAAAATATTCTGCTTCTCCATCTGATCGAATTCAGCATCCACCTTTCGGAGCGCCGCAGAGTCACCCATAAATACGAGAGGGCGTCTTTCGGCCTTTTTTCGTCGACGCTCCAGATCCAGTGCAATTTCTAGGCGCTTTTGATACCGCAATTCAAGCTTGCGGTAGATATCGTTCACCATCTTCATCGTATGCGACAAATTGAATTTATCTCGTTCAGAGTCCCTGATACGGCTGTTCTCGTGATTCAGTTGGCTGAGAGCAGACTCGTAAAGATCATGCAAGGCAGAAATCTCTTCCGTCAAACGTGTTTCCGTGGGTTTGAACACCTTCTTGATGAAGTCTTCGAGCTCCTCCCTCTCTTCAGCCAACTGCGCACGTGCCTCCGTTTGTCGAAACTCTTCTTCCAGGATGTTGATATCAGCATACCCAATTTCCTTCTCATTGAACAATTCATCGATATGTTCCTCGGACTGTTCTTGGCGTCGCATCCGCAACTTGTCGAGATTCTCTCTCTGAGATTTGTTTGCAGTCTCCCACGACTTCGTCGCTTCCCCAATGTAGCCAAAATCATCCGAGTGTTTCTCAAGGTCCTGTTTGGTAGTGACGTGCCATGAGCTTTCCGATTGTTTGGCCAAAGGAGACGATACCATCGAGCGTAGTTCATCAATAGGCCCTGTTGGTCTTCCTTGCCTAAGAGAGATAGGCAATGGTGGCGGAGGAGAAGATACTCGTCGCGGGCCTTTGTTTCGGTAAGCTACGCTCTTTTCCCGAATGAGCCCGATGAAAGTCTCGTCGTTGCCGATGGGCGTGGCTGGGGGAGCAACAGAGCTTGGTCGCTCGGCGGGGGTTATAGCCGGTACGTGAGACATCATCCGCCCACTTTCGGCAGAGGCCTGTCGCAGGGCGGAGTAAGCCTGGTAAGCCGGGCGGTCGAACAGAAGGTTGTCAGAGCCCCGCTGAGGGCCTTCGGCGTAGCGGAAAGGCGTATAGATGGCGTGTGGGGGATTGGTCGTCAACGGTGACAAGCTTTGTCTACGTATTGTCTCATTCATGGTCGGTGGTACCGAGACTGGTCTCGAGAACTGGGAGTGCGCCGAATGATCCTGGTTATATCTTGAGCCAACCGCCAGCGAAGCTGACCGATGAAGACCCGCCGCGCTGACCGGAGTATGTAGTCTTGGAAGAATGGGACGTCCGCCTGGACTATACCTCCCATCCTCGACTTCTTCCTTAACATTCGTTGAGCCAATATCGCCCTCGGTCTCGACTGGTATGAGTCCAGACTCGTCGGGCGTCATAATCTTCAGGGGCTCTGCCGCCTTGGATTGAGGCGGTTCCTTGGCTTCCTTGGCCGAGGCCGGTTGTCTGGTAGTGGGATCATCAGACTTTGGTGAATCATGACCAATGTTGTACAGAATTTCACGAAGCTTCGTTTCCTTGGCCATGAATGCGGTGAATATCCGAAAGCGTTCCTCGTCGGAGTCAACTACTGCTTCCTTTCGAAGCATCGCGATATACCGTTCCAACGAAGATCTGAACCAAGGCTCTAAGTCTTCAAAAGGGTCCACTGGTTTAGGCTGATTGACCACCTTATTCTCAGTATCATTCATTACAGTGGACGCAGCAGGCACCTTCTGGGACACAGTTTCTGGTTGGGCCACTTCTTGCGTGGGTTTATCGTGGCTCTGAGTAGCTGGAGTCTCGGAGCTTTGCTTAAGAATATCCAGCGGACTAGGTCCTTGCAATGGAGTCGAAGGTTCCGGTTCCGGGTTTGCGCCACCCCCGGGGCTTTGATCAACGGAGAGCTTTCCATCAGATGAGACTGGGCGCTTCCAAGCCTCGATGACTCGGTCAATACTTTCAGAAGCACCGGTTCCTGAGGCTGTGGTATAATTCGACTCTGCTGTGTCGACTCTCGCGGGAGGAGGCGGATCATGGAGTTCCTGCGACGTCTGTGGACTGACTGGGGATTGCTTGAACTGGCTCGGCAGTGATCCGCTCTCGCGCATTTGTACATGATGCGTCGGCGGGGAGACATTTGGCGTGGGTGTGGAAATGGTCGTCGGGCTCATAGATACTGACTCGGATGAGGCAATTGGCGTATTTGATGGCAATTCTGAATAGGTCCTTGCATGAGCAAACCCCGGTCGAGGCTCAAAAGAGGCTACATCATCGATATCCCCGGGCGTTGGAGAGAGGTGCTCCCAGTCCGACGGGCCTCCAGTACCCAATGCCGAGGCTCCTGTAGGTACTATCAATGGGCTCATCTTCGGTGGTACGGGTGGTGCCCCTGTTGACAAGTTGCTAGCCGCTGCGGTGGTCGGGACCAGTTGGGGTCGTGGAGGTTGAGGAGGCGGGGCTATCGTCGACACAGGCGGTGGATTGCTTTGTAGAGGATTTACATGGTGCGGACCGATAGGCGGGCTTGTAGCCGTGTCCGAATACGAGGGTGGTGGCGGGTGTTGGAATGGTTGGGTCACCGGTTGCGATAGCGGGTTTGTATAGCCTTGCGGAATCGGAGGCGGTGGTGGTGGTGGCGGCGGTTGATTTGCATATGGGACGTTTGCCATCCACTGGCTATTTGACATGGGCACCGGTGGTGGAGGTCCATATCCTGGAGGCGGGGGACTTGTCGTGGGAGGCGGCTGTGCACTAGGAAACGAGTGGCCGGTCGTACTTGAGGGTCGGGGCTGTAAACACAAAGTGAGACAGAGGCATTACTTGTGATGAGAACACTCTGCGGGGGTAGGCTTACAGGCAGCGGAGGGGGTGGAGGTGTATGGACATGAGGCTGTTGATGGTTATACCTCACTCCCCAGGCGGTAGTATCCAGGCTCGGGGTGAAACCGGGCAGCGGGGAGACGCTGGGCGATATGGTCGTTGCGGAGGGCGGGCCTGTGGCCGACGCATAGGAAGTAGAGTGGTACGGAGGAGCGGTTGATGCTGGTGGAGGGGGAGAGACTGTGCTGGGCCGCCATGGCGGC